>CM045761.1:191802266-192046595 GCA_025200525.1 Camellia lanceoleosa | reverse complement strand
AACAAATAATAAAGAATTTAATATCTGTATATATGTTGTAAGTGATAAATATATTTTGAAAACTTAAGGTATTGGTTCAGAAACTTTTACTTAGCTATATATAATATGTTTTTATTTTTAGTATGAGACCCGAGAAAATCCTCTCACATGGATTGTTGATAAAGATCTAACGAAAAGATAAGCAGCTCCTGCCAGATCTATAAGGATGAACATATGATCGGCGCCACTGTTGGGATTGTCGATTCGGGAGACACTCCGATGGTTAGGATAGTTCTTTGATTGAAAGAATGAATGTATAAAACATAAAGAGTGTTTGTGTGCTCTGTTAAGAGAGCCCATCTCAACAGGATCCTCGCTATATAGGAGGGAGGTGTATGATGTTGTTTGGGATATGGACTCATTGCTTAGGCTTGTTTGGGTTAACCCCAATGGTAGAAAGATATATATTATTTTACTGGGCTCCCTAATTGTCCCAAAACTTTCATTGTCCTATGATGCATTAAAAGGAATGAGAAGTTTTTCTTGCCAAGATACTTATGTTGTTCAAATAACATTTGTTAGGTTTTTGATAAAGAACACTTTTGGATAAATGAATAAAATATATGAATGAATAATTTGCTATGTATGCTTAGAATGTATGTATAAATATGCGTATGTCTTGAATGTATGTCTAAATGTATATATGTCGATCATAGGATGAGGGTGAGCTAAAAAGCCGAGAAAAGAATACAAACAAATCATAATGATAAACGTAGCAGTATTCTAACTTAGGACATGGGTGTATGGTAGAAATATTCTAACCCCGGGCATGGGTGTAGGCCTTTGCTAGCGCTTTGTGTTAGAAGTCGCGAATGCACTGTACTTAGAGACTTTTGCTGATTTTTAAGTGTAGCAACCAAGTTGCCAATATGACAATTAAGGACTTTGAATAATGCATCACAGCATCTTGAATAAAGGTAAGACTTTGTTAATCACCAATAATATTGCTCCGCTTGCATGTAATTGCCAAGTAGCTATTGAGCCAACTATTTAATTGCCGGAGTTGCTTTCGGTTTCTGCGAATAAAGGTGGGCCGATGTTAATCACCGTAATATTGCTTTCTGCTTGTATGGAATTGCCCCAGTAGGCGTTTGGAGCAAGAACTATTTAATTGTGAGTTGCTCGGTTTCGCGTTTAGTCCAAGGTAGACTTGCCCCGTTACTTTGGAATAGCCAGGTGTTAGTTGAAAGGAATCACGATTCTGACCTTCCCTATGTTGCGAGGAAGATTCGGTTTGGTAAAATGACGGCGCTGAATAATGTGCAAAGCTATGCATTGCCGTCATGAATGTGCTGCAAATCTGCCGAAGTGCTAATGGCCAAGCCGCGAAGTGTGTAATGTATTGCCCCAAAACCGGCGCTTGTTTGGAGGCGATGTGAAAAAGAGTGGGAGTGTGTAACTCAAGTAAATGTCGTTGTAATGTTTGTACCAAGTTGGCCGGCCTGCATATGCATATCAAAGGTGCTTGAGATGATGATTGGTGATGTGCCACAATGGTGGAAAGCGAAAAAAATTGACTAAGATGGGGAATGTCGATGGGCAATTGTTTTGCCAAATAATGTTGTTAAGCGAATAAAGTTGCGAATCTGTGTGTCTTCAATGTTGCTTGCATAAATTTGACAATGCATAAAGTTGATTGAAATAATATTGTTTAAATAGAATAAAGTTAATGTACTGGTAGAATAATGATCATAATGTTGAATTAATAATGGTGTCGAATAATCTTGCAAAATCAAATTTGATGCCTTTGCCAAGTAACCCAAATTAATAAACACATCGGTGTCCGTTTCGTATATAATGTGATTTTGCCAAAAGTTGAAATTGACTACGGGTTTGTGATTGTGCTTTAATCTTTTGGTCGGCGATTTTTGGAACCTTCATAGCGTTATCGGCATTTCTTTAGATTTGCTAAGAACTTGGTTGGCAATGGTTGCAATTTATTGAGATTTATTTTCCTTGTCAACGTACAAAGCGTATATAAAATTGACTTGGGCCAAAATTGCTTTGAGTATGCATGTATATAAGAAGTCTTGCAAGAGATGATGGCGGTGATATGCCCCAATTGATTCAAAGCGAAAAGATTGACTAAAGATGTCCCAATGGGCAATAAATGGCCAAGGTAATGCCATGAATGATCGAGGAAAGGCGGATGATTATTTCCTACGCCCCAAGATCTTCTTTGTTGAAATTACATCTGCCCGATCGGATAGAATTTCAACGTGATTTTGCATTGCGCGTTCTAGATTGGCCGATGTATTGATCTCAATATGCAACTTAGAATTTGTAGAATCGGACGGGCCGTCAATGCGGATGTGTTTAGAAGGGTCAAATAGTTGGAAATGACTATGGAATTTGCTATATGTCGGACTCTTGATGTCGTAATGGTGCTTATGAAAATAGAAGCTGATGGCTTAGATCGATTGAGAAGAGTGCTTTCTACGCAAAAGCTTTGGATACTTGCTCCTATATTCTTTGAGTTAGGCGGCTTACCTTAGTTGCCTATGCAAAAATTAAAAAAAGAAAGTTATTTAGCTTGTTCTTGGAGTGAAAAATTGTGCTCTTTCTATGTAGCGGGATGTAACTTAGCCACAATGCATGGAATAATTTCCTAGGTTGGCCAACAAGTCGTCTCACTCTGATGAGAAATGGTGATATTTTCGCCCAAACTTCAACGGGTTCTTCTACGGTTTCGTTTTAGCGCTCTGGGAATTTAGCCCAGCTGATTTGTGGTGTTAGACTACGTCTTGATGAGAGGACTTCACCGGTATAGTCAAAAGCTTGAGTTCGACAAAGGTATTTGAAAAAATGTTGATTTCTAGACATTTTAGTTGGTTTCATAGCAACTTCTCGTAAGTGACTCTGTTGGTTAGTTAAATTGGCTTTACTAGTCGATGTTTGTGTCACGACTGGCTTAAACTGACCCCTATGGAGTTTAGTCACATGTGTCGGCGATAATCCAAGAGATTACGAAGGCACAACCCTTGATTAGAAACGATGAAAAATAGAGTTTAGAACTGGCGGAAGCGTATCTGATAAATTAATAATGTCCAATGAGGTGTGGCAGTCTGTATGCCAAAACATTTTCATGCCATTTATACATTCCGCTTAATTATAGTCTATACATACATTCTAGCAGCTACGATTAAAGCGGTCTGAGGGGACCTAATCCTTGATAGTCTGATGCATTCAAGGTTTATTGCAAAAGCGGTGAGGAGGCGATGCTGAAGGGGAATGCTAAATATATTACTTACCCCTAAGCCACAGCATGATAGGCTTGGAACCTCGCGGTGAAAGCGTAAGGCATTTGACTTGACAAAAGCTGGAATAACCTGAAAGCGAAAGCGTCTAGCTTTTGGTCGGTGCTGTACACTACATCGCTCGGCATATATATATGAAGCGGTGAGCTTAAGCCATGGATTGAATAACATAATGTCGTAAGAGGTTAAGAATGAAATGTCCTTCTGATATTAAGCAGTTCATTATAAGCGATGTTGATCTTTCCGGTCGGAACAATTATTTAGTCATATGTGGGTACATCCATTAGCATAGCGATAAGCATGATGGGTCTTAAAGACCAAGCGTTAATGATGGCCATCGATCGATGCATGATAATGGTTCCACAAGGGGCAAGCGGCAGATCTACATCAACGGTAACAATAAGCGATAAGAAAGTCTAAGGGATGCCCGCAGTACATTTGAGGAATATACTGGACATACATTCAATCAGAAATAACAATAATCATTTAAAAGCCAGTTCCACATAAGCGATCAAGAAAAACATTTCTCGGTTGAACATATCTTCCGCAATTGTTACTCACAGTCGGGCTACAATATGTAGAAGCGTGTCTCCCCGATCATCATACCCTACGAGTTTCACAAGTTGAACACACACCTACTTCTACAGTTGGAAAATACCATAATTTAATCCCTAATTTGCCTCGGTGTGTTTCTCATCAAGCTATCCTCATTAAGATGCGCTATGGCTGAAAGCCTAAGAATGCCTAGAATGGGATGAGGATGCAAAAATACACTTAATTTACAAGTTTGAAAATAGGACCCTCGCTTTCCGGCGACATTCCGCTTCTTCGGCGAGCTTCCAAAATCAAAGGCTTCATTTCGGCGAAATCAGCCGCTCGGCGGTCTACAATCGAATAACGATGAAAAAAAAAAAAGTCTTGGATGCTTTCGAATTTTACGCTCGACCACCAATCCTTCCTTTCGGCGTGGAAGTTGAAATGCGCGTTAATTAAGCTCGGCGAGGAATCATCCATTTTCAGCGAAGAAGCCAAATCTGAAATTTCTAGATTTGCTTTCCAAGCTCAAACCAAGCATTCCCTCACTCAAAACTCGACCTCTTGACCATTTAAAGTGCAGGAAACACATCCAAATCAATGTATAACAAGTTTCAAAGCTCAATTTGTGAATTCAAAGCCCAAGAGTGAGTCAATTAAAACCATTTTTCAAACCATTTTTCAAGAATGAACTTCAAGCATACCATGCATGAATTTAGACAAATTCGACTTCAAAGCTTGCTCTAAGGAGCTCAATATTTTGAAAACAAGATGAAAACATGGGCTATAACAACAATATGGGCATGTAAGATTTCTATGAAATCAAACTCAAAACTCCTCAATATATTATTACGTCGTACAGAGTTAAGCTACAATCCAACATGTATGAACTAAAACAAGACTTAACTCTACAATGGAGTATAAAACATGCAAGACAGCTTAAATTCACAATTAGAGGGTTGTATTCCCTTACCTGGTCTTGTATTCAAGGTTTGGAGGCTCAATATGCAAACTATTCTTCAATTCCACCAAAATCCAAGCCAAAATCCACAAGACTAAGTCAATTCCTCGCTCTCTCTATATTTTGATTAGGAACAAGCAAATGAGGTTGAAGAAATGTTGGCCTATGTGTACTGAAGCCTCAAATGACAAAGAATAAACAAAGGCCCACCTAATGGCATTTTCGTGCATCAATTCGACAAACTCTTTAATTGGCTTAAATTAATCTTAGTTTAATCATACCTAATCACATTTTAGTTAAATATACCATTAAATCGCAAAAATTCCACTTGATCATGAGGCACTAAACGATTTTCGGTTGCCGCCGATAAGGCCTTCAATTTGAGTTTAAACATAAAACACGAGCAGATAATCAAATAATCAAACGAGATAAGAATGCAATACAATAAACATGCTCAATCGATTCGGTTTAAATTTTCAATTAGTCGGATTCGATTTCGCTTAGTTCAATCATCGGTCATAAATAGTCCGGTTTAGCGATGTCGATTATGTAATTCATAAATTTTGTGAACAAAGATTGGGGTTATTACGATTTGTGACTCAGATTAGTTGGCGTGAACTCACCGGTAGGCCTCCAAATTCTTACTTTCGCGTGAAGAAAAAATGTAGACCCACTTGCTAGAGAGAGAAATTGGGCGCGAAGCGGAATTCGACAACACTTTGGCTAGCCAAAGCAATTGGTTCTTAGCATTACGGGGAGGTTGTCTTGAGGCGAATTAATAAATGGTGATGTGATTGAGCAATGGTTTAGTGTGGAATGGTTCTTGAGTAGTCGAAGGTTTACGTGTGGACATGTCGAGTAGACTACGCAAGTTACGCCGCCACGCATATGGGTTGTAGAGATGTCGAGGTTGTGTTGTATCGATGGGCAACTTGGGTGAGTTGTCTTTGATGCCAAGGTGGAAGAAATCTTAGAAAGTAGCCTTCGAGGTATGGCACACCGCCGAACGGCTTTGTAGCTTCTTGAGGTAATCTTCTAGGAGTTGTTGTCTTGCAGTAATGTTGAAAAATGATGAATTAATCATGGTGCTAAAAATGGTGCCAAATAATGTTGCCAAATAAAGTTTGGTGCTAGCTTAGAATAATGTTGATGAATTGATAATGGTCCAAATGGGCATAAAGTCGTAAGTAGAAGCAGTCATGAAAATATGATTTTATAGATTCAAACTCCGACTTTGAGCCCTTGTATCTCCCTCGTTTGAAGTCTGATTGGCCTTATTTTTTGCGGTGTTGGATTCATCACTTTCGGCCTAGTGTGCATTCAGCTATTGAATCGTCGTTACGCTGGGTTGGATCCATTGGACCTCGAAAGTTGACCAAAAATAAGATTGATCGACACTTTTGTGTTTGTTTGTGTTGATTGGTAATGTTGTGGGTAATTGGTTGTATGGTTGTGCAATGGTTAGAAGGCAAATCTTGGCACTTTGATTTGTCGAATCACTTAATGCGGCGACAACTCCACCTTTGACTCTTTCGAAATTAAAGATTGCCGATAATAGTGCTAGAAAGAAAGCTATGGGCCTATAATACCTTGCTTATGATCAAGAACAAATCAAATAAAAAATAAAGGTGCTATTGTTGCTTGATGAGCAACCGAATAAATTGCCAAATACTCACTATTGATGTAAAGTATTGACCCGATTAATGTAATTCATCTTTGTCTTGTGAATGAAGTAACCCGTGATCTGAGATTTGGTTCTCGGCACCACTACGTAGTCAGCATGATTGAAGGCATATGCACTACATGATTATCATTGTCGATGAGCTTGATAATGGAATTAGTGTGAATTAGGCAAGTTGATAACTATCTGGCATTGCCGAAAGTGAACTATGGTGAAGTTGCCAAGAGGTCTTTATTAATTGTCATCGTTGGGATTTATCAATGTCATTCGGTATTTGCGGACGTTCTTAAGTAGGCGTGGTTGTAATAAGCCGGATCTTGAGTTTGTAAGCTTATGATCACTACATAAAGATTTTGTGGATGACTCGGCCAAGCTTGTTATGGGTGTAATCAATTTCTTCCGGAATGTAAGGGCTTTTCGATATAAAAACTCTTAACAACTTCTCTTAGCTTCACGATGTCAGAATCACCGGGTCGACATTTCTTTGTATTTGGCTTTGCTAAGAATGTAGTCGGAAAGACTTCTTTATGCATGCAACACCTTTGATCATCGGTTTTGTCGAGATTTTGGTTGGCATCAACATAAGCCATTAGAGAAAAGTGAACCCAACTTGTTTAGCATAGGTATACGTGCATATATATGAAGAATCAACTTCAAGATATGTTTTGTGAAACAAGATTAAATAAATAAATAGATAGATGCATGTATTAATGTGGCGAAACAAGCTGTATTGACTTGAAAAGATGTTTGTACCAATAAAGTGTGAAACCCATTTTTAGAGAGAGAAATGGAGATATAAAAGTAGACCCATAAATTTTGTTTTTGTTTTAAAACTTTTCAATCAATATTTCAAATGAACAAAAGTTTCCACAAAGTTTGTATGTAGACATATCGTATATACAATTTAAGAACCCATTTAATTAGAGAGAAAATAGGTCCTGCATCACATTGTTATTGAATTTTTTACTTACGAGAACCATGTTTGCTATTTCCTTCGTTGGCCTCTTTAGAGATGTTATCCTGAGGCGGTGCCAATTGTGAGACCAGAAAATCTCTCACATGGATTGTTGATGAGATCCAACAAAGAGATGAGCTTGGCTCTGAAGTCTGTAAGGATGAACATGATGGCGCCACTACCAAGAGGTTGCGGTCGAGACACTCCGATGGTTAAGTTAGTCCTTTGATTGAAAGAATGAATGTATAAAACATAAAGAGTGTTTGTGTGCTTTGTGGAAAAGAGAGCCCTTGCTCGACTTGGGATCCCCTTTATATAGAAGGGGATGTATGATATTTGTTTGAAATTTTGGACTCATTGTAGGCCTTGTTTGGGATTGATTAGCCTCAATAAGTTGATATATATTATTTTCGGCTCCCCATAGTACATATAAAGTTACCACATGACATGAGGAGAAGAAGAAGATTTTACTAAATCAATTTAGACTTTCACTTAATAATAGTGTAGATAGATATAGAAAATTATCACAAAACACAATTAGAATTTTTATATTATGATGTGAAATTAAATTAGCCCACACTTGGATCTTTTTTTTTTTTTTTTGTGTGGTAAATAAAAGGTTTCATAGAAAGAGAAGATTAGTACATAGTAGTTTGGGATATAGCATTCCCATAGCATCATACATAATCGTTTGAAATACAAAAGGTTGGAGGTGTGGAGAAAACATGCAAATCCCCATCCATCATAAACATTCCATAATTTGCTAGAATAGCCGGCGCTTTTATTTGCTTTCTAAAGATGTGTTTGATAGTTGGTGCTCGAGGTTGGCTAGGAGGAACTGCGATTAAGGATGGCAATTTGAAACCGTGACGGGGATCCCGACAAGCCGATTTTAGCGGTTTTCGAAAAATACCTAGCAGAGGGAGGGATTGTTGAAAATCAATCCCGTCTGTTGGCGGGGGCCAGTCGATGGTGTTTAAGCCGGCGAGTCGGCTTGACTTTACCGATCTGGCAGGTTCCCGACATGAAATTACTAATATACCCCATTTATATATATAATATATGTGTATTGTGTTAGGGCAGCACACTCATTCACGTTGCTTTTCTCTCCTCTCTCTCTCTCTTATACAAAGTGTCTCTCCCTCACTTCTCTCTACTCTCTCTCACTCTTGCGAGATGCAGTGCCCCCTCGGTGCCTCATCATCCTTTGTCGCGATGCCTCCGCGATGCTTCTCTTTACTCTCGCATCTCTCCGTCACGAGATCGCTGACTACCGCAATCGCGATCACCACTCTCTCTTTCTCGAGATACGTGTTGATCTCAGATCCATAGATCTCAGATCTTATATCTCATATCTGGGTTGATCTACATCGCCATGTGATCTTCGCCAAGCTCCTCCGTATCTGGATTGGATCTAGGGTTTACATATATGTATATTATATATATATATGACTATATAGATCTGTTTATACAAATATATACGATTATATATATATATATATATCTGAATGAGTATATAGATCTTTTTTTTTTCTAAATTTATAAACAGATCTGATGATGTTCATTGTGCATTAGTTCATTGTTCATTATTGAAGATGAATAATGATAAATTTACAGATTTTCATTGTTCATTAGATGATGTTCATTGTTCATTAGTTCATTGGTTCTGTGTAGATGATAAATTTATTTATGATGTTCATTGTTCATTATTTACAGATTTTTATAGATAAAAAAAAACCGGGGATTTTTTGGGGTCGGGGATCCCTGATCCCCGATCGGGGGCGGGGATGGGACCGGGCTATGAGTCCCGATCGGGGATCGGGGCCGGGGCCGGGGAAAATTCGAACATCGGGGATCGGGGACGGGGAGTGTGATCCCCAGCCCAGCCCTGCCCCGTTGCCATTCCTACCTGCAGTCACAAATAATATTGCTAAGTTGGTGTTCATCATTGTAGTTATTTCTTATCATATTAACAAGAATCAAAACATCAGATTCGACTTCAATTAGTATGAGTCCTAGCTCAAGAGCAAATTTTAACCCATCTCTGAGAGCCTATAGTTCGGTGGTTAGAGTGGAAGTTTTGTCTAAATATTTGCAAACCAGACCCAATTTCTATGATTATCTGAATAAGACCTCTTGTTGCTACATGGTTTTCATTGCTTTGAGCCATGGGTGTTTAGTTTGAAGCAAAGTCTAAGTAGGTAAGACCACCCACGGAGATGGTTTTATGGAAAGGTGTTTGTGGACATAAGAAAGGTGATACCAATTAGTGGCCTTAGCCTGGTCCATGAAGTTTAAGGAGGCTCGTGGGGTTGGGCTCAAAGTAGGAAGTGTTGTGGTTTTTCCAAATAGTCCAACATACAAGGAGAAGATGATATGGAGGAGGTGTGTAGCTCAGTTGAGGTTTTGATTTAGTCGAGTCAAGTGAAGGTTGAAGGAAGTAATAGATCGAGAGGATTTGGATTGCATCGAGAATCTCTTTCTTGTTGTCACGGTCTCTTAAAGCATGAAGAAGGTTTGTTTTAGGAAAAGAGTCATAGAGTTGACATACATTATTATTTGTGATCTTTTTTGGTATGAAGTTGGTCCTTAGTGTTTAAATCTTTGTTGAAGTGCAAGCCAAAGGAAATGGTTCACTCTTGGGCTAGTAAGGGCTTGCCAAACCCAAGTCCGGGTGAATGGGGAGTGGTATGAAGGTCTTGGATAGAAAGTAAGTCGATTCTTGATAAAGACATTGTCAGGGAAGTGGCTCCAAGTGATTCTATCATCTTCTAATACGAACCATTTGGGAGTGATGGTTTGAATTTGACATAGGATGTTTGTAGGAATGGGGATGGAGAGTTTCTTGAAGTCCTAATTGTTAGAAATCCAACAATCTCAAATAGCGAGTTTATCTTCCTCGAGAGAGTGGTACTTTCACTAAATTCGCGAGGCGAGACCGGTCTAGTTTTGGAACCAAAAGCTTGTATTAGCACCACTTTTGATAAAATTTTGGTTCCTTTGTTGATGAGATCCCTTCCTTTTAAGATACTTCTCCAAGTGATGGAGACTCGTCCCATAAATTGGGATTGTCATGGTATTTGGCTTTGAGAATTTTGGCCCAAAATGATTCTTTGTCGTTTTCCAACAACCAATTCAAGTTAGCCACTTTTTACTTGGTTTACCAAGAAGGTTTGTTTGATTCCTAGTCTATCTAGTTTCTTGGGTTTGGATACATTCTCCCAATTCACAGCGTAAATTTTCCATGTTTCTATTGCCGAGCCCGGAGGAAGTCCTATTAAGTTTATTAATAGTTTTGATGGTTTCTTGGGGAGAAGCTACTTTGCATGATGTTGGACCACATTTGGGTATTTACTTATTACTTATAACATTGGATTGATGAACACTATCAAACTTCGTTTTGTGGAAAATGACATCCATGGACCATTTAAGAGAAATCACGTGTGTTTAGTTTGTGTTTTGAGATAAATTTTCAAAAAAAATTTGGAAGTGAGTTTAAATTTTTTGGTTTGTTTGGTTGTATATTTTGAAAGAAATGGCTTCCTCTAATCCAATCACAGTTGGAAATCTTGTTGGGCCCGTGGGAATCCATTCTGGTCCCATTTCGATCATTTGGCTGTTGAATATGTAGAACTCAAATTAAAGTACCATACACTTGTAAAAATCACGTTGATGGGATATCGATAGCTATGTGATCAAATCAATTTTGTATGGGGAAAAAAATAGGCGGTGAAAAATAAATGACTTCCAAAAATCTGATTTGATCATAGTTATCGATATCCAATCAGCGTGATTTTACAAGCATATGGTAAAAAAATGGGCGGTGAAAAATAAACTGACTTAAAATTTGATTTAATCACGTAGTTATTGATATCCGATCAATGTGATTTTTTACAAGCATATGGTATTCGGACGAGTTCTACATTGAATGATTGATTATCGAAGCAGGACTGTGGTGGGCCCATCAGGCTAACAGGTACCTCTAGTCGGATCACAGGTGGAGAGAAGCCATTCCGTTTTGAAAGTAGTTTAGGAGTTTGGGATGATTTTAATATTTTGTTGTAGTTGAATAGATGTGTGTGAAAGAAAAAAATAATTAAGGAGAGAAGAGAAAAAAGTGATTGATTGATGTGTAGGAGAAATAAAATAATTGATTGATGTGTATTTTGAAAAAAAAAAATTCAAAAAATTTGAACCAAACAAAATTTTAAAAATTTTGTTCAAAAATTATATCTTAAGATACAAAGCGAAACAAACCTACATTTTTCTTTTTTTAAAATTTTATCTTCTTAACATAGTAAGAGAAATCATGATAATAACACGAAATATAAATATTAAAGATTTGACTTAATGAAAAGAGAGACAACTAAAGATTTATTACTTCGTTTGGAGCAGACTAATTTAGTAATTTTTTGGCTAATTGGCTAAAAAAGGTAGGTAAAAAAACTTATATGTTTGGGATGACTTTTTGGCTAATTACGAAAAGTTAATGCATAAAGTAGAGAGAAAAGAGAATCTTTGACTTTTTGGTATGAATTGTTAACTTTTTAATTGACTAATTTAGCTCCCAAGCAGGGGCCTAAAAGAACACAAAGTTAAATTTTACAAAAGTCAAACTTCTCAAATTTTAGACCACAAGAGATTTACCCAATCATTAATTGTAATTTTAAAAAAATTTATTAAAATTTTTATTAAATATCTTACATAAATATAAAATCACATATATAATACATTTTATAAAAATTTAATAGATTTTCAGCGTCTAGTAATTTTTCTTTTATTCTCACCCAACCAACCTGGCACCAACAGGCCATCTGAGACTCGCATTACGTGACCCCCATTGACAACTCCCGGTGAGGTGTCATCCCCCGATTTGAAAACAAAAAAAAAAAAAAAAAAAAAGCAGTTTCAGAACTGTTAGGGACCCCAACTCATTTTCATTGGCCAATTTCCTTTTTTTTTCTTTCCTCCCAATCACCAGTGCCACGTGGCACTTAGAAGTGGTTGGGGTTGGTGTGGTTGTTGACTGGAAGTTTGAAATAAAAGCAGCTTGCAAGCATATCTCCTGCTGCTTGTACTTTAGCATAACAAAGCAAATTGGAGAAATTATCACTTATTAATGTAAATTCATGAAAAAAAAATTAAAATTATTAATATTTTTATTATTTATTTGTAATTTTTAAAAGCCTACTAAATTGAAATTATTCCAACCCACTTCAACATAATAATGTAAGATAAGTTAAATATATATATATATATATATTTTGCACTTTTTTCATTAAAAGTTATTTTCAAATACTTCAATTTTTTTCTCATATTTTAGTCAAAAAAACTATTAAAAAAGTCACTTTCCAAATTAATTCATAGATCATGTATAACTTATGCAGGTTTGTAAATCCATCACAGGTCTCGTTACAATAATCTGAATCGTTTATTTTATAGGGCGCTTTATGAATATTATTCACAAAAAAATATAGATCGATTTGATAATCGTAACATGTTTAATATATCACTAGGGTCGGTTTCTTTGGGGTGCATGCATTTTTTGTATCACATGGAAGTTTGAAATAATGAAGCTTGTACAGGCATATCTCCTACTGCTTGTACTTTAGCATAGCAAAACAAATTGGAGAAATTATCACTTATTAATGTAAATTCATGAAAAAAATTTAAAATTATTAATATTTTATAAAAATTTATTATTTATTTGTAATTTTTAAAAAGCCTACACAAAATTGAAATTATTCAACCCACTTCCAACATAATAATGTAAGATAAGTTAAATATATATATATATATATATTTTTTTTTTTTTACACTTTTTCATTAAAAGTTATTTTCAAATATTTCACTTTTTTTTCATATTTTAGTCAAAAAACTATTAAAAAAGTCACTTTCCAAATCAATCCATATATCATGTATAACTTGTCGGGTTTGTAAATCTATCCGCAGTGCCGTTATAATAATCTGAACCGTTTATTTTATAGAATGACTTTATGAATATTATTCACACAAAAAATATAGATCGATTTGATAGTAAATAGCTTTGTTTAATTTATCACGTTTATCATAAAAAATAGATAATTTATTTTTAAAAAACATACTATAGTCTATTTTTTTAGAGACATTCAAAATAAATTGAACATATTATAATTATCGATTGACTTAATTTTTTTTTATCTGAATAATATATACGAAATTTTTTTCAAAATGAATAATTTTAACTATCAAATCAAAATCCATAGAACCCAATATATAACAACGAGGCCAAACCATCGTATGAAATAAAAAATAATAATAAAATAAAATGAAAACGCCGCCTCAGCCCGATCCATATCCATTCCAGTTCTGATACGAACTCGCGGGGTTGGAGCTTGGACGGCTATAACAATCCTTAGAATTACACGATTTCTCTATCAAATTCAAATTCAAATTCATCATAAGATCTGTTTGTGTGTGTCCTGGTGCTTTCATCATCAAATGGGGGGAAATTGGGCTGAACTTCCACAAGATCTTCTCCCCATTGCTTCATGTTTAGATCCAAAAAAAACTATAATACAATAGAAATATCACGTCATCGGTATCATTATCTAATATTTTTCCGACATTTACCCTTTTATGTATATATGCCACCTAAAAAGTGGGGTTCACCTTTCACACTGTTGGTGATATCACATCATCGATATCATTGTCTAATAATTTTTCACCATTTACCCTTCTATGCATATGCCTTCCATGTATATATGGTACCTACACAGTGGGTTCACCCTTCACATGTAGGGTTTATTGTTTATTGGTGAAATCATGTCATTGGTATCACTGTTATACTGAATTTTTACTTGTTTAGATCACTTTTGAAAGATGTTTCCACTTTTGGCGGAGTGTGCAAATCATGGCAATCTGTAGCCAGGGAGAATTTTAATGAGCCTCTCCAACAAATTCCATGGCTTATGCTTGTTGCAGAAGAAAAAGAAGAAAAAAATGGAAGAGATGAACGTCAACTGGTTAGTCTGACCAAACGCAGCATGATTCGAGGAGTTTGATTATGGGACTAGCGAGTTTTAAGTATTTCAAATGGATTCAAGTAGTGGGAGTTTTGTAGAGCTGAAGAGCTTAGGAGACAATGCCTTGTTAGTGGGTGATGGTGATTCCATCTTTGTGGAGGAGGCCTCTAAATTCCCAAGACTCAAGCTTAATTATATCTACTACATGGGTGATTATTGGGAAGGGTGCTTAACTATAGCTTTCGAGCGAGGAGGAAAGGAGAGAAAGACATGGGTATCTATAGCTTGGAAGATGGAGCCATTACACCTTGCTATGAAGGCAGGTCTTTTAGTCGCATTTGTCCACGTATTTGGGTCACACCTTCTCTTTAATCTAATGTGGTCTACAGTCTGTAATCTAATGTGGATGGCCAAATCACTTTTTTTTTCCTGTTCAATTTCAGTTTCAAGTCAGTTTAACCATGTAGACTAAACCCAACACCTACACGTCTTTTACTACATCACATTCATTTTTTTTGTTGATAAATACATCACATATGCATTTTTAAATAGTGTGTGAACAACCGAAACAAATTGGAATTGAAAAAGATTGAAAATAACTGTAAAATGCCCGGTAAAGATTCATAATGTTGTGTTGTGCATAATTAGCAAACTTCTTCTCGTTGTCCCCTTTTCTATTACCTCATTAGGTAACAATGCAGGTGATGATAATCTAGGGATATGCTAATGGAGCCATGTCTGCATCATAAGATGCTTTTACCACTGTAACAGGACAGGGGAGACAAGGTATATATTCAATGAGGAATAAAAGGTAAGTTAATTGAGCCATGCCATGACCTCACATTCGATGGCAATGACATTCAATAGACAAGAAGAATATAGCCAACTAAGATCTAAGATCTGAAATTTTGAAAATCAGTAATCCCAAGTGTTACGACCGTGTAATATCAAAAATAGCTAGCTAGGGTAAACCTTTCTTATTTATGAGAAGAAGTAAAGTTTGGCTACCATCATGAAAGCAATTTAAATACGCTCATATCATATTACAGTTCAAATGAGCCCAATGCCAGAGAGGCAGCTGAACAGTTCTCTTGGCTTAATTAGAGTTCAATTAATAATTCAAGAAAATTCCCAAAAGATCATTGGGAATCTAAGTACATCCTTAAATGACCGGTCAATTTTCATAAAACTCATGTCATATGAAAGCCTTGGTGATGAGTAATTTTAGCAATGATCATGAGAGCCATGACAGTAATTACAACGGTGGAGCTTAAAAAAGAGACCTAACCCCCAAATTAGGTAGTTATGGCACATAAACCACACGAGAAAACTTAAACTTGATAACCATTTGTGGATGATAAGCCCACTCTGTGTCTGTGTTAAGTGCATAACAAAAAAGAAGACATGATCAAGCATTTTCGTAATGAAGAATAATCATTCCAGTGGAGAATAATTGGCTAGTGTAGAGAATGCTAGAAATTTCAACATAACATTCGCCCACTGGACAGGCAATGCTAGAGAAACACTCAAGGCTAAAGATTGAGCAATCAAGCCAATGAGATAAAATTTATTCTGTCATTTAAAAGGGTTTCAGGACAAATTATAACTTCTTGGTTTTTTCACTACAAAACATTGGTTTAACAAATCCTAGAACTGGAAATGGTTGGAAATTGAGATATGTACTTGAAGTAAGGTATGCACAAGATAAACCTACGTATATTCTAAACCAAATAGTTGAGAAAAAAGTAAGAAATACAAATATGCCTGTCAAAGCAACAACTACTGTGAAATTTACCAAGCCATTCAGCGGTGAAAGATCTCCTTCTGTTCCTTCATTGGGGAAATGACCATGATCGCCGAAATCTGAGAGCATCTGATCTTTGAGCTGGAATGTATTCATCAACCAAGTAGTAGTCTCACTTTCAGATGCTGGCATCTCCTTAATAGGGATACGACGAACATGAATGTGAACTTCCGAAGGATCCACACCAAATAGATTGTCCACAAAAGAAGGGCACTGATGCTTGTATGCAATAGTGATATCATAAACTGTAATAAAATAATAATAAGAATGCAAAAAATATTTGGAGGAGCTATAGAAAACTATGCTTGCAAAGCAATTAAGAACCAAGGATTGCTGTGTCCTTCCATAGGAAATTGCAGCATATAGTGTGGGAGATACCACTTGAACTAATAACTAGTGGTTTTTCAATAATATTGTTCTTCCATATTGGCTCAAATGAATGCAATAATAAATACTAACAACATTTGTAGAAATAGCAACCTGCATCCAAGGAGCCCCTCAGAATTTCCAAGCAAGTATAGAAACCCTTTGTTTTAGGAAGCAAAACATTCTTCAATAGAGGTAATCCATTTTCAGCCGCTAACTTTTGACTCTTTTTGCACTTCTGTTCGCTGAAAAGAAGGGAAGAAATTTGATCTTATATGAGTATGACAATGGTCCACAGCATTGACAACTGATATGTTGCAAGTAGAAAACATGCTCTTGATGGATAAAAGATGCAGACAGAATATCACATGAAAATGGATGCCATGATTTCTCCATAACTTTCAAACCTCTCTATTTGCTCGCCAAAGCTAACTTAATATCAATAGCATCAATATGGTATTAGGTTACTTTATAAGAACAAAAAACAATAAATGATATTGATATTAAGGGTGCATGTACAGAGAACAAGGAATAAGAACTCACTTAAAATCAGTTCCCTCTGGGAAAACAGCAAGCCACAAGGGTTCCGAAGGATTAGCAAAACTTGAAAGCATTTGGTGCATAATTGGCTCATCAATTTCCCACTTTCTCTCCACTGGGATGAACTCCAAAACATGAAAACCCCAGCCAAAGATAGGTAGTTTCATCAAAGTGCTCTTAAGGACATATTTGATGCAGCCCAAGCACCCCTTCCGCAAAGCAAGATTCCATAAATACATCCAATCAACCTCAGTTCTGTGGTTGGCAATCAGTAAAACACGTTCCCTTGTTGGAACAGTTTCTCCAGAAAAGACAACTTTAGTTTTATTTATCTTTTCAAATAAGTACGGCCATAAAGATAGCCAAAATCCAAGAAGGAAATATATTACTTTCCTACTTGAATGAATGCTGAAAAAGCGTAACAAAAATACAACAATAGGCATAAAATACACTAAGAACATAAGCGAGTTAAAGAAGAATCACTAAACATATCAAACCCCTAAAAACCCTAAAAGGAGTCAAGGGGCGATGTGTTAAGCCAACATTAGAATTAAGGGATGGGCAAACTTCCATAGTCCCCAACAGATACTTCAGGCTTCAAACCTTCATCTTCATAGCACCTGCAATATCAATGTACCTTGTACTTAGTTGGGGTGTTCTTTATGACTTTAAAAGAAATAAGAGCACACACCCCAAAAAAAAGAAAAAAAAAGACAAATCGATGTTCGACCAAGGCCCAAGTGTAATGGCAAGAATCTATATCACAAAGATCACATAGCCACACATTAACACAATACAATTATGAGTGTTGCCAACAGAGAAAACGTAGGCCTAGAAATGACAACCTCAAAAAGCAGGACAGACACATGACCGCGACACAAACACAACAGACATGTGTCCAAAGCGAGTTCGAGCCTTGAAAAGTTTTAAAACATAGTGGGGCACAGTAGCGGAGTCAAGATTTTGACTCAGAAGGAGCAATAGTGAAGTAGATGTTATATCTACAACAGTGTTCTGACCCACTGTGTGAGCCTAACAAACTTAACCCTCATCTAACCATAACATTAACTTAGACTGTAATAACTATCTCCAAAGAAAGCAAGTATTTTATTGAGAAATTTTATCAAACAAGAAGTAATCATTCTACATATTTGTAGATGCATCGTCACAAAAGGAAAAAAATACCAATAAGAATAAATTAACAAGCACTATTAAAAAGAATGGAAAATAAACATTTAAATGTAGACTTTATAACATCATAAAGGTGCTTTCATCATAAAATAAACATTTGAACAATGCAAAATTATAGAAAAAAATTAAAATAAAGAAAAAAATAATAGTATATATTTAAATTTAGAGGGGGCAAATTGAAGAACTATTTATAAACCTATACTAAAATATAAATTATAGAAAATTGAGAAGGGGCATGTGCCCCTCTTGGGCCCATGTTCCCTCCACCCCTGGTTGGACATGTGTCTAACATGTGTTGGAAGTGTCTGTCAAGAACTGTACAATGAGTGTTGATAAATGTCTGATGAGTGTGGGTGTTCAACACATATGGGACATGGGCACACCACTCTCTTAGAAATGTTCACGGTTAGATAACAACTAAAAATAGCCAAATAGCTTCTCTACACTACTTGATGACAAGGTGACTTGGAACAACAATAATCATATCAATAAAATAAGTATCACAAACAGAACTGATTATGGTCATCCAAATCACACAAACTCACATCGAAATACAATTTAGCTGGTATAGATATTTCATTTTAATGAACAAGTGTGACACACTCTTTTAATGAGCAGGCATATAACAAACATCTGCAATTGTATCTGTAGCATCTAACAAGAGAAAGGATCAATGGTCATTTCTTAAACTATAAAAAATACAAGTTGTGACACAAACTTAGGGCACTGCCATAATGACTAACAGTAAAGATCGTTAAATTTTCTTGCAACATAGAAGAATTAAATCTATTATTTATTTAAGTAAAAGTTCTCATCAAGACGCCTTTCCTTCCCACTTCTTGATTTTCTTTATCTCTTCCTTTCTTTGGAAATTGTATTTTGACCACAATGGATGACCAACGACCAGTGTCGTAACAAACATCTAGTAAACAACTGATGCCTTTAATCTCTTAGACCAAATCTAACATTCACATTATTCTGTAACTTTGCAATAAAATAAAATAAAAATGGAGTGTCTTCTGATATACAGATGATCTTTGTCCCTTGTTGTGTATTCAAATATTACACCATCACTGTAATTTATGAGCTGAGCTATCAACATTGAAAATTAAATAACGGAGATTGTAGCAACTCATACAGTTCACTTTTTAGTAATTAGTAACCATAAAGCCACACCTACTAACTAATAGAGAGCATCACTTTACAGAAGACAAACCTTCATACATGTAACTTTGACAGAAAAAATATTCCCACACATCTGATGCTTGTACATTGAGCACTACCAGTTCTAGTTATACCCTACTATAAAAAGCACACATCTTCATAAATACAATGAAATCTTTGAAGATCATCAATTGTATCATTAAATGTTCTAACAAATTGGACTTCCAATAAAGTAAAAACTTTGGACTGTCCTATAAGGTACTAAATCTAAAAGGTTATAAATTTCGTCGCACTTTAAAGTAGTATTTTCAAGAGTCATACATAATAAAAGTGAATTGGATGAAGTCAATGATTTAGAGTGACCATATTGAGGACATCTACCCCTTCACAATTACTTGTTGGGGTTTCCCATCTGAGTTTATATTAAAAGCCTTGGTTGAGCACTTGAGCGTCTATTTTGTATCACAATATTACAAAATTGAATGAGTAAATGTTTGTGCCATATTCCTATGATCAACATACATAGTCATCATCAGGAATCTATCCTTTAAATTTATTTGTTTTTCAATAACATATACAATTAGTCAACTAAAATAAGTATTTTATAACTTAACAATCTCTTCTTCTTCTTCTTCTTCTTTGATCTATTAATTAATAACTTTTCGAGAAAATCCTTTGATGGTAGTATTAATTAGAGTTAAAAAGTTTACATTACAATGTACACAATTTTGTAAAAAAAAATATATAATATAATTTAGGATTAAAGAAGGAGATTTGGAGCTTTGTTATGATTTAGATTAGGTATAATACATATTTTATTTTTTTCTGAAAAAAAAATTAAAAAATAAAAACTCAAATAAGCCCTTGGATGTATCATATATATGCAGTCCAACTTCTATGTTGAAAATGCGTACTTATGAACAAGTTCTTCCATAACTTGAAGAAATAAATATACAACAATTCTACTAATTAATAATTTTTACTCTCTTATGATCAATTATTACTAGACCATATCAGGCCAAATAAGAAATGAAGCAGATACATTCACTAGTAAAGCATCAGCTACCTTTCCATATTTCTAACTAGTCATTTTCTGTAATCTGAAATCCCATGTTTGCTAACTAAGAGTTCAAAGGAAAATGTTTTAAGTGCAACAAAACTAAAATTTTGAGCTAAAACATTTTATGCCTCCTTAATTGCCATGAATTTGAGAGCTTAAAAGCTAATATGATTGAACACACCCAAGATCAGTATTAAAAAAATAATAAATAAAAAAGACTGGTCATATGCTCAGTTTATTTGTATTTCCTTGGGCCTTAAACAGAAAATACTCTAATAATAAACATTTTAAGTTTCTTCTTCTTCCTCACATTTAATTAGAAACCAAATTGACAAAAGGAAAAACAAGCACAATAGACACTTCCTAAATTAATAATTGATTTTCAACTGTGAGGTTACTTCTCATCAACTATACACCACCAAAGCTTTAATTTAAGGCTAATCCTTTTCAATTTAGATGGATCAAGAAACTTCCAGTAATTGCAAAGAAAAAAATAAAAATAAATAAAAAATAATCAAATCAAATCAAATCTGCAGATAAACTAAAAAACACTACTCAATAAAATCTAATCAAATCTGGAAGATTCCCTACTAGGTAACTCCCATTGGAATGAGACATTAAACAACGATCAATCCATACGAAGGAACTGAAAAGGAAATCAAAATCACTAGCAACGAACAAACAACACTTGACATTTTCCGAGCAACCAAACGGATTATAGAAAGAAAGTCAAAAGAAGACAGGAACTGAACAAGACATATAGACAATGAATCCATAGACATATATACATACATAGTTTTATGAAAAGAGAAGATCTTTGTACCTGTTCTGTTCTATGGAGTTCAAATCCAAATCCAAATCTCGCGTGGAATCTATCTTCTATATCTACTATAGAGACAGAGAGCTGTATTATATGTATATGAAATAATATCTACAAAATTGGCCAATACAACAGCGACTACGAACCCGAGACTATATATCCACATGATTTAGAGCTAGGGTTAGGTGCGATCGTGCCCGATGTTTTTCAGGGAAAAAGTCAAAATTTTGAGTAAGGTGCAATGAGAATGGAGGGTGAATTGGTTCTGTGTTGTGATTGGTGGAAACAGATCTGGTTTTATGCCATTGGTGCGGAAGTGAAGTGGTGTGGGTTCTCACTGGTGCGGGTTAGTTTTTATTGGAGTGAAATTTGGAATATACTTGGCGCCAGCTGGACCTCCACCGCATGGGTTGTTCGTAGATATATTTGGAATATATATTGTCTTTTTCTCAAAAATTATTGAAGGTGTTAATGATTATAATAACCTCAAAAAGCTAGGTCCATAAATTATGACTCAGAATTTATTGAGAAATGAATTTAATGTGAGATTCATATATGAAATAAATTTGAGTTATTAATGTAAAATTCTGAATAACTTTTTAGTTTTATGTTTGAATTTGTAGTATTATTATAATAATTTATTATTATTATTTTTTTTTCTCTCAACGAAAAGATGTCTAGAGTTGGTTTATGCGCATCTCAACTAATTCCTTCTGAGTCAGAGCAAAAGTAGGCTCAGGACTAAAGAATTTATGAAATTCCTTTTTCATAGCACAATTCAAAATTGAACCCTAAACAATTGTGTGAAGTGTATATTCACTAATCACTCGGGACAACTCTCAAAGTTCCTATATCATGCTTTCATGCTTTCATGAAAGAGAAAATTACATATTTGTAGACAAAAAAGTTAATTATATGTTTTTTAAAATTAAGATGAGGTAAAAATAATGTAATCTTTTTTGAGTGGTCTACATTACTCTCTCTATATATTTTGTTCTTTTTTTTTTTTATAATCTTTTTTCAGTAACTCCTAACTATCGATAACTCTCATTGAACCTTGTCTGAAAGCGAAATATCGATTACTTTCAGTACTCCTTGGACTCAAGCTTCCGCGTGATGGCGTCTAACACAGCAACAAAAGCGGTGGTTTTGCCCGTGGTGGAGTTCTTTGGATAGACCCTCGACGATCAAGTCGAATCACTTGAGGAAGAAGAATACTATCTAGAGAGAGAGAGAGTCGTTGATTGCATACCTCTAACGTTCATCTTCCATTCCTATTTACGGGTTGGCCGTGCGACCTCCCGAGTTGTCGCGCACTACCTCTGCTGTCATTCTCTGGGCGGTGGCGTGTTTCGCCTCCACCATCTTACGCGATGTAAAGGCCAAAAACCCCAAATAATGCGCGTAAAAGCGCCAAGCGGTATTGATGCGTGCCTGAGTGAATTCCTCTCCACGCGCCATTGGCCCAAATGGCAAACGGCCGGCGTACCACAATGGCCTATTCATGGAGAAAATCACAACCACGAGATAACACGACGAGCTTGAGCTATTTGGCGGTGCCGCCAACCAAAATCTCGGTCTAAACTCGCCAAGGGTTAATTGAAAGTGAAGCGTCTTGGTCCTCCTCTCGGCCTAGATTCATTCGATGCAACTAGCTTCGATTGGCGTCGGTGAATATACGCCTCATAGCTCGGCCAAGCCATACTCCTGCGTGGTCGGTCAATCTACCTCGGTCGTGCACAATAGGTCGGACAAGCTGCGCCCGTGAGAAAGTAGCTTCGGCCGTGGGTTTATCGTAACCGCGTTCGTAGCTCGACCATCTTTGTCGGTGCAAATCTCCTCTCAATTGCCCTTAATCCCATCCGAGCTAATCGTGATTGGGGTTACCAACATAACAGCTAACGGTCCCGAGTTACACCAATATTAAGCCGGCGTGATTGGCTTCTAGCCGTTAAAACCATCCCATTTGGTTGGTCGTTGCTTGATAGTCTTGTCGAAGGGTCGTCAGACGGTAGTTAGTGCTCTCGATGCCACATTGTCTCACGCCATTGGACCGTACAGCCCCACAGTTGTCTTCGCATGCTCGAAATTCAAACGACGGCGCCCTTTGGGGTTTCCCACCTCTTTTAACATCACACGAAGGGTCACTTGAACCCTTAACTGTTCACCCTCTCATTTGAGCCAAAACCCTAGCTCTCAAAACTCCAAACTTTCAAAACTACTGCCGTTGCTCCCCAATGTCTGTTTTTGCTATTTTTGAACCTGCAATCAAGTTTGAGAGGCTGAATCCTGTGGCATCTGGTATTGGTAAGTCCCATTACCCTTCTTTTGTGTTTTCATGCACGAGTTCTTCGAGTTCTTCATCCTCGTTCTTGGTGTTCTTGCTTAGAAATGTTAGGATCTTATCAATACCTCATCCATGGGGTAGTATTGGCACACCTTAGGAAAAACTGGAACTGGAGAAGTGGATGGGGCCTTCGTGTCCTTGTTTCTTCTTGGCTCAAACGAACGAACCCCATTTTTGGGATGAACTGAATGAACACTGGATAGAACCGAGCTAAACATTCATTTAGATTTGTAGATAGAGCTTTAGCCGAGCAAAAACTAGTTCTTGACTTCTTGTTAAGCCATAGAAATTTGGAAATAGAATCGATTGAACTAGGAAGGCCAAATCGGCCAAGTAGTTAGTCGAGATAAGTCGAATCGGTCAAACACCCAAAAACCTTTCAAGAGCTAAAAATCCACATTGAAGCCGTGCTTTATGCCTTGCTAACCCTTGGACTTGTTTCTTAACAATGCAGAACAAACTAGAATTGTCGGGCCGATCCAGCATTATCACCGATGGCGCTCATTGTCGAGCAAATTTTCACCGAGATACAAAATAAATCACCCAATAAATAGAAGCGAGATAAGCGAAATCTTTGGTTCATGGTGAGTTCTCCGGTCGATGGCGAGTTCTGTAAAGTCTGACATCAGATGGCGACGTCCACTTAGTGTTGGCCAAGAAAGGAGATACGCCGTGGGCCGACCTAGACCGGTGCCCCTTCACGGTCATATCCATAGTGGAGGGAGGGCTTCGCTTCTCGGTCCAGCCCTTGATCTGCGAATTTTTAAGGCAGACAAGACTTTGTCCAACCCAAGTCTCAAACAACACGTACAAAATAATAAATGGCGTGGCTGAGTTGAATAGGAGGCTCGGTCTCAATCTCGGCCTTACTGAGATATTTCATCAGTACAGCCTCAGCAAGAATAAATGTGGGTTTTGTTGGTACCTGAAGGTAAAAAAGGGTCGAGCAAAACTCATCGAGGAGTAACGGATAAGAAACCAGACGATGACTTCTTGTGGGTGTCCGGTCACTATGAGGACACCGAGGCGTCCATACCGGGCTGGAACATTAGGAAAGATTTTGGGAGTGCAGGTGAGTAGCTCGGCAAACCGTACTATCTTCTTTCTGCATTAGTTTCTCTCTATGCCGATCTAACTTCATCTTCTTTTTAGATTACAAGCACTTGGCGAAGACTACTCTAGTACTAACGAGGAGGCCATCGAGTTCTGCTGCGCCATCCTGTAGAAGCGAGTCAGAAACTACTCGGCTTCAGCCGACCTACCACTACATAGCATCGCGCAAAATTTGAGTCACAGACTTTCTTCGTCGCCCTCTCCAGAACCAGATCTAAATCTTTCACCAATTAAACTTGTTCCTCTTACTATCGAGCAAGAAATAGCCAAAATCCGGGCAATCAAATCGATGATCACTGGTGAGCCAAGCGACTCCCAGCCACCAGAGGCATCTGGGGGGACTTCCTCCACCCCGGTTGGACAAAAGGAAGGTGTCTTTGGCTCTTGCTAGCGAACAACCAGCCAGTCGGTCGAAGAAAAACCGAGGAAAGACCAAGCAATTGCATCTTGTTGATGAAGACTCAGCGACGCCTCCACGGAAATTTGGGGACGAGACCAAACAACCATTAAGACCATCCAAGAGCCCAACCTCCTCCTCGATCTGGGCGCGAGATCAAATACAAAGGCAGGCGGCTTTTGCGGCGATTCGATGAATGCACGGACAAGGATTACTCTCTTGGTTTCAACATAACCAAGAATTTGAAACTTCCGTCGACATGAAGAAGCCTGACGGTGTCGACTGAAGGTCCGCTCGGACAAAATCGATTATATTGGTAAGTTTTCAACTGCTTTGCTCAAGTTATTGCTCGGCTTTTGCTCGGTTTTCTAAATTCTGACCGTCTTTATTTGTTTTCAGGTCATGCAAAAGAACTATCTAGCTCACGAGCGCATGATCGCAGTGTGGCAGAGCCTGCGTGATGCCATTGCTGAGAATAAGGCCAAAACGGCCGAGATAGCAAAGCTGAAGGCCGCGCATGAGGCAGTTGAGGTCGAGCGATCTGATAAGCGAAGTTGGCAAAGGCTGAAGAGGACAAACAGCAGGCCGTGAAGCAGACGAAGGCTCGGTACCTTGCCGAGCTGCGCAAACCGTGATACCCATAGGGAAGAAGGATAAGGTGGTTGACGGCGTTGAAGGCGGGGTATCGCAGGCGAGAAGACTTATGAGCGGTAGGTTCAGCGACCAAGGACATCTTTTTCCGGCGGTTGGAAAGTTCTTTGTGGAAAAAGTTGGACTTGGTCAAAACTGAAATGTTCCAAAATCACTTTCTGCCTTCATACTGCACTATATGCGCAAAAAGTTTCATCGAAGAGGCGAAAGTAGCCGAGCAAACTTCTCCAAAGCATCTTAGGGTGCGAAGATGAAATGAAATGGCGAGGGTTGTCGTGGTGGAAAAGCGGCCAGCGATAAGGCGAGGAAGGCTTACGGAGCAGATGGTTAAGGTCACCGAGCAGACAGTCGACCTTGAGTTAGATTGACATGTCCCCTTCTATTTTCTGCATTGTTTTTGTTTCCCTTTTTTTTTTTTTTTTGAATGTAACCGGGCTAGGCCCACATTTGTAATGCAGTTTCCTTGATCAATGAAAACTTGAACTTTTTGCTCATTGATCTTCTATTTACGTTGATTTGGCGTGCAAAATTTCTTCATTCAAATTTTAATGAATCGTAACTGGTAGGTTGGCTATGCCGCGCAATATGCCAAGCTAAAATCAGAATTTCCTCAACCTTTGGATGAAGTTGCCATATCATTTTGCCGAGCTAAAATCAGCTCGACTAAATAAATTGGCTTGGCCTTATAGATGCGCTAAAACACTAATATCACCTCGCTCGAGTGAAATCAGCTCGGCGTTCAAAACATCAACACTTCACGTGGCTGAGCTAAATCATCTTAGCCTTTAAGGGTTTTACAAACACCCAACATGTTTATTTACGCTAATCAAAAATCGTCAACATTTCATTTTGCCGAGCGAAATCAGCCCGGCATGTGGATTAGGCAAAACACTAATATTTCATTTGGTAAGCAAAATCATTTCGGCCTTTTGAGTTGGATAAAGCATAAGCGTTTCTTTTGTCCGAACAAAGTCGACAGCTCTTGTAAATTGGACTAGACACCAACATTTCATTTGGCCAAGCAAAGTCAGCTTGACTCTTAGCAGTTGAACAAAACACCGACTGTTTGTGCGGTCTATTTCTATAGGTCTCCTTGCCCCTGGCAGCCTCAGAGGTCCAATATCCTTGTAATGTCTTTATGCAGAAGACACAATATAAAACAAAACGTAGAGCTATTTTTCATTACAAAAAGCAATGCTATCCTTACATCAAGTACCAAAAGGCTAAAGGTCTAGAAAGCTAAGCAAGAAAAGCAATTACATTTCAAAAGTAGAAAATCTTGTGGTTGGCAGCATTCCATAGTCTGGGGATAGCTTTACCTTCTAAGTCTTCCAAAAGGTATGCCCCTTTCCCTGCTAAGCTAGTCACTTTATACGGCCCCTCCCAATTTGCGTCGAGCTTTCCTTCGCCAGGGCCACCGTGTTGCCCAACACCTTTCTTAAGACCCAGTCCCCTATCTTGAATAGCCTCGGATGCACAGCCTTGTTGTATTTCTTGGAGAGCTCTTGCTGATAAGTTGCTATGTGGATGAGAGCCTGTTCTCTTCTTTCCTCGGCCAGGTCAAGTTCCAATGCCACTGCTTCACTATTCAAATCTGGCTGAAAACTCTCAGACCGGATGGTTGGCATACCAATTTCCAGCAGGAGAACGGCTTCCATGCCATAGGCCAAGGCGAATGGTGTCTCTCCGGTTGATCGCCTTGGCGTAGTGCGGTATGTCTAGAGTACATTAGGGAGTTCTTCAGCGCACTTCCCTTTGGCTTTTTCAAGTCGCTTCTTCAGCCCATCCAAGATGGTCTTGTTTGAGGCTTCTGCCTGACCATTTGACTAAGGGTAGGCCGGTGTTAAGTTGTAGAACTCGATCTTCAACTCCTCGCAAAACCCGCGAAAGAGTTTCCCATTGAACTGAGTCCCATTATCTGATATGAGGGCCTTTGGTACGCCGAAGCAAGTGATGACGTTTTGCCAAACAAACTTCTTCACATCTTTTTCCTTTATGGTTGATAATGGCTCGGCCTTAACCCACTTGGTGAAGTAGTCGGTAGCAGCGATGAAGAACTTGCGGTTGCGGGGTAGCGGACCCTAATATCAATCCCCAAAGCATAAGCGGCGAGGACTTGTAAGGCGGAGTAATTCTCTGGTTGGGTAGTGGATTTGGTGGTAATTCGACACTTTTCACACCGCGTGAGCGTATTCTGGCGTTCGCCTACATACCATAAGTAACCTTGAGAAATCGCTTAAGCCAAAGACTTGGTAAGCAAGACTTGCTGCGCAGATGCCTTTATGGATCTCATAGAAGAAAGCTTCCACCTTGGCGGGGTGGACACACTTCAGATACGGCCCGGTAAAAGACTTATTGTATAAGGCTCTGGATGGAGGGAGCCAAAACCGTTCTGACTTAGCCCGGATCTTGTTGGCCGCCTTCTTTTCCTCTGGCAGAATTCGATCTTTTAGGAAGGTGATGATGGGGTCCATCTAAGAAGGTCCCAAGTCGGTGCAGAATACCTTGGGCACTTTTGGTTCCTCAATGCTTGGCCGAAGTAAAAATTCTATCATTAAGGGGTTAGGAAAAGCTGTCTGTGTAGAAGTAAGCCCGGCCAATTCATCAGCTGTGTTGGTTTTTTCGCGGTTGATCTGTTCCACTCTTATAGCGGCGAACTTCTTGATCTTTGTGCGCACCAGCGCCTAATACTTCGCTATTCGCTCATCCCTGGCCTCATACTCCCCAAAGACCTGATTGACCACCAACTTGGAGTCGCTGAATACCATAAGGGCTGACGCTTTCATTCTCAATGCGTTTCTTAGTCCGGCAATGAGGGCTTCATACTCTGCCTCATTGTTGGACGCTGGGAAGCCGAGCATAATTGCTTGTTCGATGACCAGCCCGTCTGGGGAAGTCAACACGATACCCAGCCCGGCGCCATGCCTGTTGGATGCCCCATCGACGAAGAGCTTCCATATCTCACCAATGAACAACTTCAGGCAATCAGATGGGTTTTGCGAGCTTCTCAACTCCAAGGTTCTGGTCGGCTCATTGTGGTCTCTTTCCTTGCCTTGGCTGGGTTCATACCCTAATGAGTTATTCGGGCTCTTAAGTTTGGCCGCCATTTGCTCTTCTTCCACTTGTGAGCCAACACTTGTCGCCATTACCTAAACCATGAGCTGTGCTAAATCCGCATCAACCAAATCAACCGGGCAAACTGGATGCGTTGCAGGGGCAAATTCCACCACAAAGTTTGCAAGAGCTTGAGCCTTGATTGCGGTGCGCGGGCAGAACTTGATGTCGTATTGCCCCAATTCCACAGCCCATTTCAAAATTCGCCCGGTAAAGTCTGCCTTTTCAAAGAGTACCTTAAGCGGAAACTCAGTTAGCACAACTATTGTATGGGCATGGAAATAGTGCGCCAGCTTTCTTGAAGCCATTATCAGGGCCAGGGCTAATTTTTCTAGCGGCAGATATCTTGATTCAGCAGGGAGCAAGGTCTTGCTTACGTAGAAGATTGGTAGAGTCTTTGGATGCCTTGTGCGAACCAATCTGGCGCTCACCGCGTGTTGAGAGACAGCCAAGTAGAGATATAACTCTTTGCCCGGCTGAGATGTGACTAAGATAGGGGCTGAGGAAAGGTACACTTTTAAGTCTGCTAGTGCATGGTCACATTCGTCATCCCAGAAGAACTTGGCCTTCAAAGTTTTAAAGAAGGGCCTGCAACGATTTGAAGACCGGCTGATAAATCTGTTCAGCGCGGCTGCTATCCTGGCAAGATGTTGTACGTCTTTTGTGGAGTTTGGGCGCTCCAGCTCTTGTACCGCCTTGATTTGGGATGGGACGGCTTCAATTCCTCGGTTTGTGACCAGAAAACCCAGAAACTTTCCGGTGCCGACTCCGAAGGCACATTTGGAAGCATTCAAACGAAGCTTGTGGTGTTTAAGTATAGCAAACATATTCGCTAGGTCGGCGAGGTGTTGAGACTTCTCCTTACTCTTTACCACTATATCGTCGATGTAGGCCTCCATGGTCTTGGCCTTGAAGTGGAGTGAACATCTTTGTCACCATCCTTTGAAAAAGTTGCCGGCGTTCTTGATCCGAGCGGCATGACTTTATAACAATGTAGGCCTCTAGGAGTGGTGAGCGATGTGATCTCTCGGTCAGGTTCATACATGGCTATCTGGTGGTAGCGCGATATGCATCAAGGAAGCTAAACCTCGATGGCCGGTCAAGTCCACCGGTCGATTCGTGGGAGGAAAGCTATCCTTTGGGCATCGCAGTTGACCGAATCTTATAATCAACACACCCGCCATTTGCCATTCTTCTTGGAACTACCGTGTTAGATATCCATCGTGGGTATTGCACTTCTTCTATTGCCCCTTCAACAAATTTTTGACCTCTTACGCCACTACCTCGGCATAGTCTTGAGCCGTGAGAGTCCTCTAAATGGTGGCAGCGCATTAGGAAGACATTCAGCGGTGGCAAATAAAGGGGAATCGGCCCGGGCGCATGTAAGGCGTCCAAGCAAAAGCCTCCAAATTGGAAACCAAGAAGTTGACATAATCTAACTGCTCGATGCTAGACAAAGATGATCCCAAGAGGAAGAACTTAGTTGGGTCATTCTCGTCAATGCGCACTTCCACCAAATCCTCAATCAATTTTTCCGCGGCCTTTCTTCCTACGTCTTCAAGGACTTCCTTTCCCTCGGGTCCCTCAATCATTTGGACAAACCCTTTGGCTGCTCAGCTGCCATTTACCGCAACGAAGCATTGTTTTGACATCACCTAGTCTCCCCAAACTTCTTCTATTTGGCCGGTTGGCGCCGGGAAGCGCAAAACCTGATGGTAAGTCGACGCTACTGCTTGCATGGCGTGTAACCAGCCCCTGCCCAAAATTAAGTTGTAGGTGGATGGGACTTTGAGCACCCAGAACTCTACTTGCTTTGTGACTGAACCCGCTTTGACCGGCAATATGATCTTTCCTACCGGCCATTCTGGTTGAGAGTTGAAGCCAACCAAATGGGACGTCGTAGGGGCCAAGTCCTTGTCCTCCAACTTCATTTGTTTGAACGCGTCATAATACATAATTTCGACCGAACTCCCCTAGTCAATCAAGATCCTCTTGATGTCAAACTCTTTGACGCGAAGAGTTACTACTAGGGCATCATTATGGGGCAATTGGATCCTCTCCAAGTCCCTGCTTGAAAAGGTAAATATGTCCTTTTCCTCGGTCTTTCCTTTCTTCATAGCGGGCTGAACGGAGAGCACTTCCCTCATGTGCTCGGCTTTCTTAATCATCCCTCTAAGCTCGCAGACCCTTGCTGGTTCAATGATGCCATGGATGATGTTGATTACGCCTTGGGACGCTGCCTCTAGGGCGGCTAGACCGTTTGGCTCGGTTTGTCCCAATGGCGTGGCTTTCATATCCCTCTCTATGTATTGGTCAAGGTGCCCCGCCGTCACCAGCTCCTCCAAGTGTTGTTTGAGCGGCAAGCAGTCCTCCGTTCGGTGTCCCCATTCTTCATGGAAGGTGCATCGATACCGTGACTTGAAGCCTCTCTGTGCACTCCCCAACTTGGCCGGCCAGCGGACGAAGGGTTCACCCCGGATTTCACTTAGTATGCGATAAATAGGAATTTTGAAGACCGTGGTGATACCCGTTCTCGCATTCAACTTCCTCTTGGCGTCCTCCTCTTTATCACGGGGAGCGTTAGCTCGATCATTTCTGCGACCTTTGTTTCTATTATCGCGGTTTGGGCCACGACGTTGATCTTTTGATTGGTCGTTCAGGCGGTTGTCCTCTGCCCACGAGTGAACTTTTCCGCCACTCTTACATCGCCATCACCGGTTAGCCTTTTCGGTTCGCGGGCGGCATCATCCTCCACGGATGTGTTCATTAATCATTGCATCAATGACTCCATTGTCATGGGCTGGTGCATAGTAAGCGAATCTCGCAGCCTATGTCCGACTGGGAGACCCGCTTGTATTGAGTAATAGCCAGATTGGTAGGGCAGTCGAGGATCTCATTGTAAGTTTCCCAATACTTCGCATTGTATGCCTTCAACGAGGCTTCAAACTCCATCTTGACGCTCAGGAGATGGTCGACCTCCTTAGGTGTTCGTGTGTTGGTCTTGAATCTGGTGACTAAGGAATTTGGTGACTAAGGCTTCCGCTAGCTGCTGCCATCCCTCGATACTCCCTTCTGGAAGCCTTTCGAACCATTTCAAGCCCAGTTCTCCTAAGCTTGCTAGGAATATGAGGCACATCAAAGCGTCATTGCGTCGGTGGCCAGTCATTACTTGCCGGTAATGACTCACGTGCATGTACGGATCCGTCTTGCGGTCGTACAAGGTGAACTTAAGCTGGTGGAATCCGGTAGGGAGCGGTGTACTCTCGATTTCTGGAGACAGCGGTGTGGCCGTAAGTCTCGCCAGCTCTTTGTCCACTAGTGCAGGGACCATTACCCGGGGCGCTAGTATTGCCACTTCTTCGCTACAACGAACTTGGGTGCTCAACCTCTGCAACGCCGGCACTCCCTGAGCCTCTCGACGGCGCGCCCTCTCCTCCAACACATCTCTCAGGTCTCTGGAACGGGTGGAGAAAGAGTATCGCGACGTCGACGGCAGCGCGAGCGGTGAGTCTTTGTCGTGTGAGAGACCTGCCCTCTCTTGGGTAGTTTCTGGTGATAGAGAGAGAGTGCGTCCTTTCCTGGCGGCGATTGCTAGAACGAGGATACGAGGTGCGCTCACTGAGGTTGCCCTCTCCAGTAACACCATTCCCCTTAATTTGGCGTTTCAGCATCTTCATCTTAGCCGCCATCTTGTGGATGAGGGCGTCCTGGTCTTTGAGTTTGTGCTCGGTAGCGCGCGGGACTCCCGCCATGCGGCCCTCTCGGACTCTTGACGTCGGTGCTCCTCCGTGTTGTCTCGCGCACCTCGCGAAGAAGTTTTTAGGCTTACCATGGCTGGAACATTCGGAGGGCCTTATCTCCGTCGGACAGACTCTGGTGTGATACCATTGATGACGAACAGTGGAGTTTCGTCATTGTTGGCCATGAAAATGGTCGAAGAAGCTTGAAGAGCAAGGTTTGAGTATCAAAGACTTCCTGAGCAGCGCCAATTATGCAGGCGAAATATTCAGTGCTTTCCGTACTCCTTGGACTCAAGCTTCACGTGACGGCGTCTAACCTGGTAACAAAGAAACGGTGAACTGCCCGGCGATGGGTTGCCAGATAGACCCTCCGACGATCAAGTCAGATCACTTGAGGAAGAAGAATACTGTCTAGAGAGAGAGAGTCGTTCAGATTGCATACCTCTAACGTTCATCTTCTATTTCTATTTCTAGGCTGGCCATGCAGCCTCAGGATTGTACGCGCACTACCTCTGCTGTCCTTCCTTGGATAGGTGGCAGTGCTCGCCTCCCACCATCTTACACGTATAGAGGCCAAAAACCCCAAATAGTACACGTAAAACTGCCAAACGGTATTGACGTGCAGGCGAATTTCCTCCACCACGCCATTGGCCCGTGGCAACTTGGCCAAGCATACCACAACCGGCCTATTCTTTGGAGAAAATCACAACCACAAATAACACAACCGAGCTTCTGAGCTATTCGGCCGGGTGCACGCCGACCAAAATCTCAGTCCAAACTCCCCTCGGGTTAACTGAAGGTGAGGCATGCTGGTCCTCCTCTCGGCCTAGATTCAATTCGGACTGCGACTAGCTCGGTTGCGCGTCCGGCCGAATGTCTGCCTCATAGCTCGGCCAGGCCATACTCCACGCCTGGTCGGTCAATCTACCTCATTCGTGCACGATAGCCTGGACAACCGCGTCCATTAAGAAAGCAGCTCAGCACCGTGAGGTCCGCGTTACCGTAGCTCGACCGTGATGTCCGGTGCAAATCTCCCCTCTCAAACACCATAGCAGAAACTTTCCCACCATGCCTCCTTACATCCTCAATCCCTCTCATCCTCTCTCATCACCACCAGCCCCTTCACCATTTCTCACGATCACAATTCTCGCCAATGGTTGGGAGTTGCATAGGAAAAATAAAAGGCCTAGTTTGGAATGATATATTTTTAGTTAAAACAATTATTATAAGTTGTTATGTCATTTTTTAAAATTTTTTTACACATGTTTTTGTAAAAAATTTAATTAAAATAGTCAATTCCTAAACGAGGTCTTATCTCTCCGTGTTTGCAATTTAAAAGATATTCTCATTAAATTGTAATTAACTTTTCCACTTCTCATTAATTTTTTAATTTTTCTTTCACCATAGGAGAATAATTAATGAGTTATAAGAGCCATGAACATAGAAATATGAAAAATGAAAAATATATATATATTTTATTATTTTAATCTTATTATATTTAACCAATTAAATTATATACATGCTTTGTGTAAGTTTCAGAATTACCAAGATATGTAGTCATAAAAAAAAATTATATATAAAACATATCTTATTAATAAAATCAAGAAAGGCGGGAAGGATCGAATAAGCAAGTCTCATCTCGTCAGAATAGGAAAAGCCCATGCAAATTGTCATCTATAAGGTAGATCGACAATATCTAATAGTACAATAGAGAATATCTACACCTGGTTAAAAAAATTAAAAAAAAAAATTGGGATAAATTATACCAGAGATCTTGAGATTTGATTTAATTATATCTTACCTTCTAAAGTTTTGAAAATTATATTTTCACTCATGTGATTAATAGTCTCATTTTACAAATCTCCTTACTTACATAAAAGGCAACAACTCCTAGTAAAAAAATAAAAGAAATTATATTTTTAAAACAAAAGTAAAAAAAAAAAAGAAAAAAAAAAAAAAAAAGTAAATAAAGCAAAGTAAGAAAAAAAAAGAAAAGGGTTAATTACACTAATAGTCCCTATAGTTTGGGATTTGTGTCACTTTGGTCCCTGACTTTTTAATTGTGACACATTTGACCCTGAATTTTGAATCTTGTTTCAAATAAAGACAATTGAAAATATTATTAAATTTTTCAAGGGTAAAATCGTCAATTTGATAAAATATAAACTAATTTAACAAAAATAAATGTCAAAAAAATATTTTAAATTTTTTAAAAATTATTTTTATCCACCAATGATAAAATTATGTAAAATTAATAAAAATTACATGATTAATTTTTTAAAAGTAATTTTACATGATCATCATCTAAACACATAATGAAAATTAATTTGGTAAAAAAAATAAATAAATGTCTAAAAGATTTATCAATTTTAAATAATTTTATTTTTAGTAGGTAGAAATAATTTTTAAAAATTAAAAAATATTTGTTTGACATTTATTTTTGTCAAATTAGTTTATATTTTATCAAATTGACAATTTTACCCTTGAAAAATCTAATTATATATTCAATTGTCCTTATTTGGAACAAGATTCAAAATTCAGGGTCAAATGTGTCACAATTGAAAAGTCAGGGACCAAAGTGACACAAGCCTCAAACTGGAGGGACTATTTGTGTAATTTGCCCAAAAAAAAATGTATAAATCCAATATTTTCATTCCGTTTAAATAATTATAATAATAGATGGATTAATGTAATTCTTAAAATATCAAATAGTAATATGTATTAAATCCAAATTTTATGAGGGTATGGGTAATTTACCAAAAAATTTAAAAACTATCTACACATTCTATTATAATAAAACAACAGTCCAATGTGGTTTTACTGGGCGATACCTACCTGTCTTGTCTGGTGAATGACTTTGATTTATTGCATTTTGGAATATATTTTGTGCTTCATTGGGTTGAGTAGTTGTTGGCTATAAATGTTTGTTGCACAAAGAAGCTTAGTTTTCACTTCATTCAATGTTGTGCTTTTCTCTACTGTGCGTGTGTGTGTGAGAGAGAGGGAGTGAGTGGTGGTATCTTATTCTTTAGGTGTAAAATTGAAGATGCTTTGCTACTACTTCTTGCAGAGTGGAAGACCAAGAATGTTGTGCTATCAATGTCAATTTAGGTGCCTCTGTGTTTGTGTATTAATTAATTTATTATTTTTTTTGTTCAGTTGGGTGTGATGAGCCAAGTCCCTTAAAACGTTGGTTGTACAGCCAAACGATTAAACATAATAATGTTTTGGGACAATTATAACATAAACCACCAGGTGTCAACCTTACTACAAATTAAACCCTCTATTTTCATTAAACAATATGATTTTGTAAATTTGATGCCAATTCTAAGCACAGTCTATTTTCATTAACTTAGGGAAGGGATAATTTTGGTTAAGGCACAGTTTTCTTCTAGTCTAATATTGGACTTAAGTGGCGGTGGTTTATTTTTATAATTCGAATCGTTCATCATCCAATGTTTCTTAAGTAGATAATCTAGGTAAGAAAAAAATGAAGAATCAATTTGATTTCAAGAATAGACCATTTATTTTTTTTGCTTCAGATAAATGTGATTCAATTATATGATTACAGATATTCACTTAATCTTATTTTAACATAGATGATTGACTTGAGGAGTACTATAAGATGAATGATTTAAACAATCAAGGTCACTTAGCCTTGGTTTGCCAATCCAGTCTTGGGCTAATTTAGTCACATCCGTTCAAAATAGGCTAAATTAGCCACAAGAGACAAAAAAACATTCACATGGCTGGGGAACAACTCAACGTCTGTGCAAATTACCAAATTACCTCCATTGCCCATCTGTTTGTCTCACATCAGCACCAATTCAAACCACACACTCTCTCACCTAGGGCACGGTTAAACGCTAAAAGAATGAGGCAAAAACCACAGACACTCAACGGCAAAGAAGAATAGCAAAGTTGTCCACAACCCAAGCTTACCGAAGTGGACATCGCAAACGACACTGCATCCATCCCGTCCTCGCCACCACTGATCGTCAGGTACTTTAATTTTTTTTTTTTTTGGATATATGTTGTCTCCTTCAACCCGATCTGTTGGGTGCAGTACAACAAAATTGGGTTTTTACAGCTTTACATCAATGACATGCAGTAAATGCAAGCCGTGGTTTCTCACTTTTACGACTTGCTTTTTCTGCATGTCGTAAATAATTTCTCAGCCACAACGTGTCTATTGTGTAAGTCGTGAATGCTAATAACGATTATTTTTTTACGGCTTGCAATGTTAGCCGTAAATAATAAAACTTTATATGACGTGCATATGGCATGCCGTTAATACATCAACTATACACGACACGCGTATACTGACTGTTAAAAATATTAAACATTTCACGGCGCACAAAAAGCCAGCCGTTAAAAATTTCACTTTTCACGACGCGCAAAATGTCAGCCATGTAAAATATTACATTTTTCATGACACCCAATTATTGTCGTGAAAGATACGATTGGAAAAAAAAAATGCCAAAATAAAAATAAATCCAGCGCCAAACACCAAAACTTTCAAACAGTCCTAAAAGCTTAAATCCCTAAGGCCCCGTTTGTTTTCAGATATAGAATGAAGGAGATTTATAGTGAGGGAATTAATAGTGAGAGGATTGTTAGTGAGGGGATTGATAGTGAGGGAAGTAAGTAAAATTGTATTTATTTTGATGATAGTTGTTAGTTTAAGAATTGTTAAATTATTTTTATATAAAATAATAAAACAAATAAAAAATATAAAAAATTAAACATTAATGTTTTTAAAAAAAATCCCAATATGTAAAAAATAAAAAAAAAATTCTAATCCCTTCACTATTTTTCTAATACCACATCCATCTCCTCTATCCTAATCCCCCTTCTAACCTCCATTTTAATCCCCTCCTCCATCCTAATCCCTTCCCCAACTCTACAAACAAACACAACACTAAACAACCCCACCTTCATCCTAATCCCCTTTCATCCATTACACCCCAAAACAAACGGGGCCTAAATTCATTCTCATGCCCAACCTAGCCCTAGTCTCTCTCTCTCTCTCTCTCTCTCATAGCGGTGACAACGCCGACATGTGCAGTACCCATTCGGCGACAACACTAGCATAGGCAGTACCTCCTTCGGCGTCTAGGTAACCCTCATTCTCTCCTGTCATCTCCTTTTCTCATTTCGCTCTTGCTGACCCTCACAATTTCTCTCGTAGACCAGCGTCAGCAAATCTCCCCACCCTCTCACTCTCTCTATCAATGGCGGCGACTCCCCATCGATGACAACACCGGCGTCTACAGATCTCCCTCTGACATCCATGTATAGTTCTCATATCTTTTAAGTCATTTTTTCGAGCATGAAGTGAACATTGGACTGAGCATAGTTGGGATTGTATATTTTTTATCGCTTCCTATTCACTCATGATCTCTCTTCGCTTCTCTTTTGTATCTAGAATGAATACATAGGAATTTTTTTGCTAAATATATGTCATTGTGTTGGGTTGATTCTCCTCTGTGGGTCTAGAATGAATACATAGGAATTTTTTTAGTTTGGGATCACCACCGTCCAGTGATATCAGGTCTATCAGATCCTCTCCTATATATTGATTTCTTATCTATATATACATGCTATATATCTGTACATATGTAATAGATAATAGTCTGTAAATGTTATCTGATATTAAGGATTATTTGAAAAAAATTCTAACTAAAAAAAAAAAAAACTGCGTTGGCACAATGAGGTTACTTTAAGAGCTCCACTCTTCCATCCCTGTTTTGTGCATATTTCTATTTGGTGTTTATGTGTTAGAGAGATTGGATGGAAATGGAGTCAGAGAGGTGACAGGGGTGTTGATTGGGTTGGGGTTTTTTAGTTTTGATTTTTAGCAAATAGTGTGAAAAGTGATTACGTTGTGACATTCTCCAGCAATGGTTTTAGATACTAGTTTTTTTTAACGATATTGAAATTCTGTTCTCTCAGAAAAATGAAATGTCTTTATCTTCTTTTTTGTGAATATTATATATAGGATTTTTTTTCTGACTTTTGGTGCCATATGGGGAAAAAATAGCTTGCAAATAAACCAGTCCCTAATGCAACCTTGCAAGTCACAGGTGTTGTTGGTTGGCATAGAGAGGGTCTTGTTTATAAAAAGAATGAGGTAATTTCATTTTTCTCTCCAATCTCCTTTCTAGATATTGTGGAAAGTGCCAATCTTCTTATGTCGTCAAAAGGTGTGAAAGGTTATATTTTGGGATTTTGGTTGATGTGCTCCTATTTTGGTCACTCATACATTTTTGGTAATTATAGGTAGTGTTTTGCGTTGTGATGTGACTGGGAAAATTCTGATGAAGTGCTTTCTTTTTGGAATGCTTGATTTGAAGTTGGATTTAAAGATAAAATTGGCCTTGAGAAAGAGTTGCAAATTAAATCATGTCCTACTAAGAGGTAACTTCTGAAGGCATCCTTTTTGCGTACTGCCCTCCCATTTTCATTTGTCTGTACACTTATTTTGGAATTTAAGCAAACTCGTGCTTCTTTCTTGTTATCCTGTAATATGTCATTTTATTTCTGAGTTTTATTATAAATGATTTTGGTTCAAGTTCGTTATTTAGGTATGTTGTGAATCCATGTTCCCAAAGTTGTTCCCACATATTCTTTGCATGCTTTCTTAAATGTATTGAGGGATATATTTCATAATTTACAGATGTTCGAAGTAAAATTAAATTGCCAATTAGGTTTGTTAATAATATATATATATATTTTAATTTGTTTTGAGAAACTGTCTTTTATCACCTCCTAGGAAAGAATGGTTTTGAACTTTTTAGTTCATATATCGGATGATAATGCTTCAATTATTTTTAATTTTTTTTGAATTTGCAGTTTTATAGAAACCTAGAAATTGATTCTTTTATTGTAGCTATTTCAGTGTTGTATTGAGCATTGCATCTTGTTTGCCCATGTTGATTAAGTGGTTGGCTGAGCATGCAATTTTAATTTGTGTCTCTGCTCAATGGATTCCTTATGCCTTTTCTATAACCTAATCTTTGTCCATGTTACCTTGTGCAGTGGGAAAACTATAGAGCTCGATGATGTTACTTTCCATCAATGTGTAAATCTGACAAGGTTTAACTCAGAAAAGACTATTAGTTTTGTGCCACCAGATAGTGAATTCGAATTGATGAAGTAAGCTTATAGTCTCCTTTTCAATTATGAACTATTTTGGTTATTATTATTTAATTTAATGTATTGTAAAAATAAAAATACAGAACCTTTGTGACCTTGGGTAGAACCTAGGCCACCCATGAACAAGACATAGATTTTGTAAGTGGATTTGGATTTTCAATAGTTGACGTTGTGTTGAACTTCATTTACTTTTACTCTCATATACACACATCAAAAGAAGGAAATAAAGCTAATGTGTTTCTTGTCTGTAGAATTGTTTTTTGAAGTGTATTCAAATCTCTTTATACAATATTTGGTGTATTTATTTTTCTCTTTAAAATTGTGATATGTTTTCTCTTCTATTGGTGCAATTAGGTGAGCCTTTTGGTATTGGAAAGATTGTTTTTGTTCTATTAAGGTAAGAAACGTCTTCTGTTCCTTTCTTATACGTTAGTTCCTTTTATTTTTACTAGATATATATTTTTCCTTTTTCTTACAAAAATTATATTTTGTTTTTCTTCCTTTCCTTGTCCTTGATAGGGTTGTTTGATTTTATGCCTTTGATTGAAGTCACAACATGTATTTGTTGTTGTTGTTGTCTTTTTTTGTTTTTGTTTCCCGAAGTATTTATTGTAGAGTTCCGCTAATTTTAGAACCAAATCAGAAACTAATAGAACTCAAGCCATAGTTAAAATATGGCACCCAATCCTTAGTTTCAATAATTATTAACACTGGAGACTTAGTTTCAATAATTTTTTTTTTCCTTTGTAAATCCATTAGATTCTTATAAAATTGTGATTTTTGAAATGGGTTTGATGGGTTTTGATTTCTGAAATTTGAAATGGGTTTGAATTTTTAATTTGTTCCTCGCTCCTCTTTCTTTGTTGATTTCATTGTTTTTACCAGTTACCAAACAGAAATTTCCGACTCTAGAGCAGAAACTGAACTACTTGACATGATTCTCACCAAGGTAATCTCTTTTTCCTTCTCTTTCTGCTCTATTTTGTTATCCAAAAAAGGTGCAAAATAAAAACATTTGATTTTTGGTATTATGGGTTTTTAATTCTTGAAACTTTAAAAAATGAAAACCTCTTCTGGGTTTAGGGGAGAAAACCCACCAAAGAAAGACGAGTTTCTGTTATTTTGAAATGATACTCTTATGACCCTAATTATTCTTTTCATTTTGTGAAGCAGTTTCTTCAATTATTGCATTACGTTGGAGTTTTTGTTATATTTGCTTCTTTTGCTTTTGCTACAAATGTCTTTGGTTTTGTATCCACTCGTGTTTGCATTTTATTGGACAATTCTGCATCACCTACAATGTTCTTGTCTTATAATTTCTGTCTTACAAAGCTTTTAATTGACTTAATTTTTTGAGCTTTACACCAAACACATAAGCAGTAGATAATTTCATTATTCAAAGCCACCTGCATGCTTGTGTTCCTATGGCCTTTTTTGCTTAAGACCATTTAAATGTGTTGCTACATGGAAATAAGGTTCCTTCTTCTCTTTTTTTTTTTTTTTTTTTTTTTTTTTTGGGCAAGTAAATAACAATGTCCGTTCTGTGAATAGGCAATCATAGCTTCGATGGCTAACACTTGATAGCATGGTTTTGGGCCTGATTTTAACTAATGTAGCTGTTTTTATGTTATGGTGGATTGCAGATCAACAATTTATGTTGAAGAACTTTACAGTGAGTTGTATAAAATGTTGTCAGTTTTTCTCATTCATACTATCATACAAAATCTTTTTAAGCTTGTAATGTATTCATGTTTTTTTCATAATATATTGTTGTTCTCTAAGCAGATTTCACTAGAGAATTTTAAAAGCAGACGCATTCACATGATGATAACATCTACATTCAGTCATATCGATATTGGGCACCTTATCTCTAACATGATTGGACTTTACTTCTTTGGGGTGAATGTATGCATACATGCCTCTTACTTTTCTTTTGTTCAAATTATAAAAAAAAAGAGAAAAAAAAAAAAAAAAGAAAAGAAAAGAACATTTACTTACTAGTGTTCATGATTATAATTTGATTTCACTTGGAAAATTGGTAGTAGATTTTGCATAGGAGAGGAAGGGGATTGAGTTTTTCATCATTTCATCTAATCTAGGAACCTGGTATGTGTGCACTCATGTGCCTTCCTGTTTCATCATGATTAAATGAATTAAAAATTGCATTACCTGTGATACTAGTCTTGGTGGTCAACATGGTATTTGGTATGTGTTAGTTTACAACTATAAAATTAAGATTGTCCTTGTTGAATAAGCAAATGTGGATTTACATACGTTGATGGAGTTGTTATCAATCATTTTTTTGTTCTTGTTGGTAATCAGAGTCCATGAGGAGTTTTTTTCTCCCAGGAGAAGTGATAATGGAACAGGGAAATGTGATAGATCAATTTTATTTTGTTTGTCATGGTATGCTGGTGTGATACTATCTTTTATTGACTTTTGTTTATTAATATTTATTTGATTATCGTGAGTTAGTGTCTTTTTCTTCTTCTGTTTCTTTTAGATATATACTTTTCAATTCCTTATTCTTATGTATGGTATATTAATTTATTTTTTGATTTACGGTTGCATGTCCTGATGCTACCATAAATTAGTTGTTTATTTAAACAAAAATACATAGACAGAACTCTATTTAATTTTTCTTCAGTCTAGTTGTCTTCAAAATATAGTCCTGTTATTGGTGGACATTAGTACTATTCATAAGCTCCTATGGTTTGGAGTGTGAGGTTAATCCTGATTAATCTAAATCATAACACTCCCAAAATGAAACATTTAACTACTACTTAACACCAGTTGGGTCTTTGCTCACCTTTCTTCTCTTTCTCATTACACCTACTTGAAGAACAAACATTAAAAAAGGGGCTCAGGGATCTTCATGGTTAAAAATTTTTGTTTATTGTAGACAGGGTTGCAAAATAAATGCCTATCTTGAACCCACCTGCTTGCCATTGCCATTTACATTTCTAGAAACATAACCATTATGTTGAATTAGAGTATTTATAAGTAGTTCCCTAGGGAAGTCGTTACTAGTTTCTCGCATTTTAATATTGATAAAAGACTATTTATGTACAGCAGGAGGTCGATATAGGGGCAGATGGATCAGAAGAGACTGTTTCTAATTTGGAACCTAACAATTTATTTGGTGAAATTTCTATTCTTTGCAACATACCTCAGCCTTATACTGTTCGAGTTTGCAAGCTATGTAGGATTCTGCTCCTTGATAAACAATCATTCTCAAATATCCCTGACATATATTTTCATGATGGGCGAAGAATCTTGATCAACCTTCTACAGGTAATTCAGTTGTGCTAAAATGTTATTGCCTCTCTTATGTTGTTTCTTGCACTTTTTTTTCTCCTATGGCATCAGTACCTACAAATGCATATTTATTTGTTTTGCATCGAATTAATTAATTTGTATGCATTAAATGCCTAAAATAGTATAAGTTGATAGGGAAAAAAATCAAATGTTTGTGTGAAGCAATTAGAATATGATATCACATATCATATTGGAAAGCAAGAAGCTAAACTTGCTTTAAGAGTTAATAGTGCAGCTTATCATGGAGATCTGTATCAACTCAAAAGTTTGATCCAAGCTGAAGCTGATCCTAAGAAGACAGATTATGATGGAAGATCACCATTGGTATGATTCTAGCTTTTCACTATGTTAACAGGTTACTTTTCAGTGGTTTTACTTTGTTGCTTCTTGATTCTTCGATCTAATGCTTATTTTACACCAAAAAAAAAAGGCATTATATTATTGGGAATACGACTTAGTTTTTCTTTGATTTCTTGTCTTTCTGAATTTAAGTAATTCATGGAGTTAATTTTAAGATATCCTACTTGCAGTTTCCTTTGTCATACAGATAAGAAATGCAACAAGGTCAGGTGCTCCAGCTATTGCCATGGGTTTAGGTGTCTTTACACATACATTGGGCACCTTCGTTCGTGTGATAAGAGCAAGTGGATTTGTTACAGTTGCAGCTGCAACTGCTATAAGAACTATTGTTGGTAATTTTAGATAATCTCTTAATAGTTCTCGATATGTTTAGAAAGTTAGATATGCATAGTTTTTGGATGGTTTAAACTTTTTGTACAGTTTAGAACTTAAGGATATGGTTTTCAAATGTTTAGAATGTATAGACAATTGTTGAATGTTTATAATTTATGGATAGTTTCTTTTTAATGTTTCAAACAATATTTTGGTGGTTGATTGATGTTTTGTGATACTTGTTTGTAATATTTGTTAAATTGTACAAAATTGGTCAAATAGAACCTGTTGAGTTTAAAAATTGAAAAAAAAAACTGCATATTCTACGACAGGCATAATAAGTCGTTGTATTACATATTTTACGGCGCGCAATCAATGTTGTTATTTGTTTCACTAATTAATGGCGTGCAAAAGTAGTTGTAGAAAAAGTAACAACGATGCACAAAATTTGCTGTTAAATAGTTTTTAACGGCGTACTATAACATGTCGTAGAAAAAGTAACAACAACGCACAAAATATGCCGTTAATTAGTTTTTAACGGCGAACGAAGCATGTCATTGAAAGTGAATAACTTTTCATGACTGGTTATAATATGACGCATACTGCACGTCGTAAAAAGGTTTTTACGTTGTGCATTGCGTACCGTAAAAACCTTTTTTTGTTGTAGTGGTGATTAAGTAATCGTCCAATTTTTTGTTGTGTAGATGTTCTTTGTTTGTTTGGTATGTGGGAAAACTAGTGTATAATGATAGATGGTCCATCAATTTTGATGGATCTAAACTCTAGGTTTTCTTTACAAAATTTATCTCTGCAAAGTGGCGTGGTCTGTTACATTTTTTTTCTCGTCTCTTTGATTCTGGGCAGCATTTGTATGCCGATTTTTGAGTATAAGTCCTCATTTTTTTTTTTTTGCCATTTTGTATATATCCTGTGTATGGACTGAATTTTACATTTTTGCAAGATAAAACATTTGTGTGTTAATGTTAAAACATCTAGAAAAGTATGTGAAGAAGGTTGGGTTACAAATGCTGACGTACCTCTTTTTTTTTTACATTTTCTTCCTTATCTCTTTGGTTCTGGGCAACATTTGTATGCCGCTTTTTGGGTATGAGTCCTCAATTTTTTTTCCCCCATTCTGTGTATATGTCTTGTATATGGACTGAATTTTAGAGTTTTGCAAGATAAAACATTGATATGTTTATAGACTGAAAAGTATGTGGAAAATTATCTAAATTTTGATGGGTTAGAAATGTTGAAGTACCTCTTTGTTTTGTTTTGTTTTTTGTTTTGGTGGTTGTTGTTGAAGTTGTCATTTTTTTTTTCTCGAGTTTTTCATTTTATCTTACATCTGCAACTGTTAGATTTGCTACTTTTTATAAATATTTACACTTGATCTTACATTTGGAAGTGGCTCAGTAGATACTCATGGTTGTATTGTACAGCCCAAAGGTGCCCAACTTCCACTTTACCCTGTTGATCTACAATTCCATTGTTGGTAATACACACATATACAGAGCTAGCATGAAATTGAAATTAAAGAGGTGGAATTGAAGGAAAGAAACTGTACAAGCACCAATTGGGGATTGGTGCAAGGCATTTGCTAGATGATAAGAGCTTCTGAGTAGGATAATTGGGAATCGATTGGTGGCTATTTTTTTTTTTTGTAAAACCTCATTTTTTATTAACAAATGGGGACATTTCTCATTTTATACAATTCCTGAACTCTAAATGATGTGGCACCTACATGTTAACTTATTTGTTGTAATTTAGTCTTTTACATGGTCATAAAACAAACCGTGGCTTCTTTTACCTCTACTGTAACTTCCACTACATGGTCACGTTGAATGTGTGCCTGTGGCTTTGGAAATTAGATGGAATACATGGCCACCTCTACTGTAACTTCCACTGAATGATGTTTATGTGTGTTTTTTATGATGGAATACATATATGTGTCTAGTTTTTATTATGAAAATTAGATTCGAAACGACAGGTTGTCGTGTCATGCTTTTTTATTAATTTATTTATTTTGTTAGCTTTCTGTATCGTTTGTTTTGTTGTGCTAGTAATGTAATTGAATATTCTTGGTTTGTATATTACCAAGTACCAGCGGGTTCAGTTTATTTTTATTATGACTTAATAGATTATTACATGCAGTTGTATTTGTCTGTTAGATATGTTTAACATGGTCACGCAAAATAAAATTTTTAAAGGTCGAACAATATATTTTGGAACTGTTATTACATTAGCCCAGTCTATCACATGTAAACTGATTTCAACCATTCCTAATGTTGTAGGTGTCGCTGAAATCAATGTGATGAACACCGAGAATGGAAGCAACAATGATAGTGTAATGGAAATGCTTAACCAAATGGCCATACAGCTTCAACAACAAAATAACTGGACATTCCTCCAAGCATGCCAATATGTCTAAGAGTGGTACAAAAACACATGTGTAAAACGCCATGTCACACTTCTATTTTGACCAGACATGTAATAACCCTGATTCGTAAGTAACTAATTAAGCGTGATGAAGAGCCTAATAAGTATTTAAGAGGAAATTCTGAGTTAATTACATGTGGATTGTGTTATTTGTGTTTATATCTGTTTGTTGTAGAAATATCTATCTGTGTTTCTATTTCATTATGCGAATTACTTATCGGCATTTGATCACGAAATTAACTTGGTTTATGTGTTATTTAGGATTTTTAGAATTTTATAGTAGGTTTAATTGAAATTCGATTTGGAGCAAAGTAATTAGAATAAAAATAATGTTAGTTGATTGGTCTTAAACTAATTTTAATTAGTCTCTTAATTAGTCTATATAAGGCTTATACAACACCTTAGAGAGATATCACCTTCATCATTTGAGTATCCAAAACGTAAGAGAGAAGGAGATCAAGTGTTGAGCTTGGAAACCAAAGAAGAGGAATGAGATTTGTAGAGAATTCAAGGTTTTGGACTTGGAGACTCAAACAATTAACCAACTAGAGCTCAAATGAGAAGCTAAGGTAAGAACTCAACTCTTTAGTTATATAATTGAGTTGGTTAATGCTAGGATTCAAGTGGATTAAGAATTGAAGCACAAGAATTAAGTTAAGATTGAAGAATTAAAACTCAAGCCATGCATGCATACATATTTCATGGTGTTTTAAAGTTGTTTTCCGAAGAATTTCCTCTTGCATGTCTTCATTTTGGCTTTGTTCTAAGATTCAACATGTTTTTGAATTAAACATCTCATCTGATTATGTTTTGAAAGCTTTGAAGCCAAGACAATTCATGCATGTTATCTTCATGTTATGTTCTTTAAGTTCCAAGTTTGATTTTGCACAATTGGTATGCTTTTGGGCTTGTTTTACAAGTTTACATATATTTTCTCAAGTTTTAGGCCCAAAAGGATGTGTTTTGAAGTCTTGAAGTTGAGTTTAAACTTAGAACTGTAATCTGGAAATTCCAAAATTTGTACTTTCCGCTCCAGTGGTGAAGTCTGCGCTCGAGCGGAGAATGTGAGCTCCTAGTACTTTTGCAGAGTTTGAGGATTGGCTTGAGTGGCAGAACCTGCGCTCGAGCGACCACCTTTATTTTTGACCCTCCACTCGAGCGACCGAAGTTGCACTCAAGCGTAAAATGAGAGCTCCCAAAAGTTTTACAGAATTTTGCAGACCGTTTGAGCGTAGGAAGTTGTGCTCGAACGGAGACCCTGTTTACTCAGTCTTTGGTTCAAGTGACCATTGAGCGTCTGTCGAGCGGGATAATCAAGCAACCAATATTTTTGTAGACTTTGCAGACTGCTCAAGCAAACAGATGTTGCGCTCGAGCGAACTATCATGTTTTTGAAAATTTAGCTAAGTGTTTCAAAGCACATTTTAGCATCCTCATTGCATCCTAAGCATTCCTAAGCCCTAATTATGACATAATAATAAGGATAAGACTTAGAAACACACTAAGAATGAAACGTAATGAGTTAAGTATTTTTCGAGCGTGTGTTTCAGTGTGTATCTGGTATTTGTTTGTGTAGGTCACGCGCCGTAAGCTATTCGATCTGTCAACTCTGTCTGTCTGCCTTTGGAGCCAACTATGAATAATAACTTAGTAAAGCTATGTTCAACTTTATTTATTTTCTGTATGATGAAGTAAGATATATTTTCTAAAATGATATGTTCTGTACAATGAATGACTGTCCAATTTCTGACAAGTACTCGTGGCATCCTTAGCATATCTGTTAGTTGTTATTCGGTATCAGAGGTTCTATCATAGAACTTAGTAGATTTGTTATTTGTTACTCGTACTGGAGGCTTCATCATGGAGCTTAGCATATTTGTTATTTGTTACCTGAATCTGGAGGTTCCTTTATGGAACTAGTTAATCATAACCACTATCTGTTCTGCATCTGTTCTGTTAGAACTAATGGATGTACCACGTATGATTAAGTATGAACTTTGATTTCTGAATATGAATTGAACAAGAATATGAATATGAATCTGCTTCTACTTCTGTTTCTGAAATAAAAATGAATCGATTTTCCTAATCTGATATGGGATATCATTCATTTAAACCCTTTTACTCTGTTATTATTCACTGGGCTCCCGCTTACTCTACTATCTATGTATGTAGGTGATTAGGTGCATGACCAGGCTCAGTAATAGCAACCTGAAAATCTGTTTTGTGTCGGCCAACCACCGTGCCTCGTTAGGAGGTTCCCGAGAAGTTTGGTAGTCGAGTTTGTGAATTATGTATAAGTTTTCTACTTTCTTTGATTGGTTTGAACAAGATTTTGTATAACCATTCCTCGGACTAAGTCATAGTTTGACTAGGTGTACATGTGATGGTGATGCAAGACTTTGTTAATATAACATCATGTATGTGTGTAAATAAAATTTTAAATTCCTGTCCCATGTATGTCTACACAGCTCAATGAACTATGTATGTTTTATATATCTGTTTCCTAGTCCTTTATTATGTGTTAATCTGTTTAGAGGCCTTTGGTAATCTAAGGATTGTTGGCTAGTTATGACGCTAAACCTATAGGGGCGGGTTTAGGTCATGACAAGACATGCATGGATAACTGAACTATATGCGGGTCATGTCAGTCGATTTGAGGAAAATGTGTGCATGTCGAAAGAAGTGTTTGCGTCTTTGTGTCACACGTTAGTAAATAATTTTGGGTTACATGTACCGCAACGTGAACATGGCTTAGTTGTTCGAGAAAGCATTGTAATGTTTATCTACGTGTTGAGAGAGTTTTATAACTGCGATATCCAAGAACGATTCCAACATGCAGAGAAGACTGTGTCTCGACACGTGTTTAATGTTTTAGCAGTGATGAAGAGTTCACTGTTGCACATTATAGGCTAACATATAGTCAGCATCATATACATCCATACGTGCGGTCTAAACAGAAATACCTACCTTTGAAGGTGCTATTTTCAAACCTTATTTAGTTAAGTTTATTTCAATGTTTAGAAAGAATTTTGACGTGACGTGTGAAAAACATCGTGCTTTTGGTGTCATTAACATTCGAACAATAACCATTTCTTGTACCCCTAGAACTAATAAGATAATTGGGTTGTTGGCATGACTATATCAGAGTCATTGATGGAACACATGTTACTATGCGGGTTACGGGGCCAAATGCTCCAACATATTTGGTAGGAAATACTCTCACACTCAAAATATCATGGCGCCGTGCGATTTTGATATGTGTTTCACCTTCGTATCACTTGAATGGGAAATAAGTATGCATGATAATCGCATCTTCAATGAGATAATAACAAATGACAATGTCTCTTTTCCACATCCTGAAGAAGGTATCATTTTGCATTTCCAAATTTTCGGTACATAATATGTGAGAAAAAAAAAATACTAAATTTGGTTTGTAATTTGAATTTCTTGTATTTTTGTAGGCAAATAGTATCTTGTCGATGGTGGCTATTTGAACCACATAAGTTACCTAGCATCATTCAAAGGCAGCCGTTACCACTAACAACAATTCCGCATGACTGAAAGGCATAGGACAACAAACACCCCCAGGGAATTATTTAAAAAAGTTCATGCATTGTTACGAAATGTGGTGGAACGCATTTTCGGAGTATGGAAAAATCGATGAGGGTTTATTCAATTTGTGTCTCGGTATGATTTTGCAAATGTGTAAGTTCAGTTGGTTGGTGTGTCAATGGCGTTACATAACTATATACGTAGAAATACATGCAATCCAACAACTGTTAACCCCATTTTCAACAAAGAAGAGGCTATGGCATTCGTAACTGCCATACCAGAAGTTGTACATGACGAGGATGGTTTAATGGTTAGAGATGAGGACCTGCATATGACATTGGTACGATTTCGCATACGGGACATGTTAGTGTACATGCGTAATAATGAAATGTTAGGAAACATATAATAGTCAACTGACTATTCGTATGTTTGTAACATTGTTCAGCCACGGTCGAGATGTATGTGATTGTATTATCTTGTACAATATGTATGTGTTTACACGAAAAAATGAAATTTCAACGGTTTACGTGCTTTATTTTGTAAAATTATTGTGTTGGAGAAAGAGAAATTTTGTTACGTACTTGTAATAATTGAGCAAGGTAGCATGATGGCAAACCACGGTATTATGATTTGATGACTGTGACAAAAAATTAGAAATTTTAAAATTTTAAAATGGGCACATCATATGTGGCCGCCAACTCAATTTTGGGTAAAAGGTAGGAGTATGATTTACCCAATTTTTGTTTAACAAATTGGGTAAAAGGAGAGAAAAAGTAATTTTGCAATTTTTTAAAATGTTCCAACAAACGGTTACAATCGTTGACATAAAATTTTTGACAAGTTTGCCTTATTTAAAAAAAAAAACGCCAAAATTCTAATTTTTCTCGAAATTATTAAAAAAAACAAAAAAATAATAATTACTTGTAAAAAAAAAAAAAAAAAAAATCCAAAATAATTGGCTGATGTGTCAGCCGCGCAACCTACACACCCAGGTAAATCAACAAGAAAGGGGAACAACTTCACCCCAAGGGGATAATTTCACATATGGACAGCTCACCAAAAAGTCAAAAAGCCAAAAAAATCAGAAAAACCTTTCCCAAATCAGACTTTTTAGTCCCAGGCTAAAAAAGTGAAGTCAAAAAGTTAACCTACATTCCAAACAAACCCTTAGAGTACCCCAACCTGCAAAATGAAAGTTAAAATACAAATATACTCTCCTAATATTTGCTTAAAATACGAATTATCCTATGTGGTTTTAGAAATTACAAATACCTGCTTTTTAGAATTTTTCACTTAAAAAAATTAATAGAAAAAAAAAATTTAACTACTCTTCTATACAATAATAAAATTACCTAAATTGTTAATTGAAATATATTTCTAACATCAATAAAACTGTCAATTGACTTGATAATTTATTAATAAAATAAGTCATTTGTTATGTGATTAAAAACTTGGAGGGGTGTAAAGTAATTTTCAAAACTACAAAAGACAATTCGTATTTTAAACAAACTTATGTTGTGTTTGGTTGAGAGATTTAGGAAGAGATTTGGAAAGGGAAAGAGAAAAAGTAGGTGAAATGTGAATAAAAAATTTCACACACTTTTTTCTTTTCATTTTTAAATCTCTTTCCAAATCTCTCGATCAAACACAGCATAAGAGGTATATTTGTAATTTATCCAAAACAGAAGATGATCAACATCGGTTCAGCAAAGTCCACTTTATTATTGGGCCTGTCATTAAGCCCATTTGCACTCTCTTCCTTGCATGGTTTGGGCTAACTCAGGTTTCAGCAATCCATATCTATATCGGCCCAATTAACCTGTGTTTGGCAAGTGGGTTTGCAAGTTTTTTTGGCTATTTTAGCCACAAAAAATAAAATAGGCTATTTTAGCCATAATAAACAAAACATCACATCCAACCCATAATCATTACATTCTTCTCTCACAAAAAAACTCAAAAAAACCAAAAAATCAAAAAGTCCTTTCAAAACTAAGCTTTTAAGCCCAGACTAAAATAACCAAAAAAACTAAAAAACCAAAAAACCAACCCACTTCCCAAACCAAGCCTTAGCAATCCATCTGAAACCATGCCTGTAAGGAAACGGGGACGTGGGCTTTCTTTCTCTACTTTATGGTATGGGGATGCACTAACTTCTTTTGGTATTCTTTTCCAATGGAAATAGTCATGGGCTTTTGTCTAAACATCTCGGGTGATTCTATTTACAACCCAAAAAGTAATTTAGTATGTTTAATTAAAATTTAAAAAAATTAGTTCCTATTATATTTTAATGTATATTTACTAATAAGGATAAGACACATTAAATCATAAAATAAAATATTATTTTTTTTCTCATGATACACCCTAATCACTTATGTGTTCTTGATATTCAAGCCTCTTAATCTTCTTTCATAAGTTTCAATCATTTTCTCTTTATCTTTTCCGTCATTCCAAAATTCCAATTACATTACCAAAACTCACTATTATTATAAATATTATTATTTGGTAGTGTTGTTACTTACGAATATAAGAAAGTTTAAACAACTCAAATCATAAATACTGTACAAAAATATTAAAATTCATAACTTCAAATATAAAATCTACTTTAGCTTCGTTCAATAGATACTTGAATATATATGCAGTGTGCCAGTATGTACACACTCAAAGGTATTGTGAATTTGAACCAGAAATTGATAATAAAAAAAAAAAAAACAAATAAATAAATAAAACGAACTTCCCATAAAGCAAATGAGTTTCAGAAGGTACCTATAGTGATGAATCAGGTTGTACTATTTATTTGTTTCAGAACTTCCCATAAAGCAAATGATTTATATATTTATTTATTATTTAGGTATATTATAAATTATGATTTTATTTTGAAGGGCAATTTATGAAAAAATATAAGGTGTATTAAGAGTAAATTATAACTCTAAATAATTATTAGAGAGTACTAAGAAATTAGACGTACTGAATAATATTTTAGATGCAAATAGAATCTCCAAACATCTCTGTAACAATCAAATAACAGTCGCATTCAAAACTGTTGGTTTGGAGCAATTTGTATAAGTTATTTATAATTTATTTTATTTTAAGAGTATCATATTATTTAGTGTAATTTTTACTTTCTTGCATCTTATTAGATATAAATAATTTAAATAAATTCAAATAATAATTGGTTCTCTTAGGAAGAGGAATACTTTTGACTTATATTTTTGAGATATTTTACTATACGCATCCTTTGAAAGGAGTGTATCATATGCATCCATAGTTATGTTATTTTTTTTTCTTTAATTATGACTAATTTCTTTTTTAGTTAGCATCATATTTTAGTTATGACTCATGAGATCTTTGGTTATACCTCATGTAGTGTTTTATGACTCTTTTTTATTATTACAATTATGACTCAAAAAGTATAGAGTTATGTGATTTTATTTTTTAATTATAAAATGCATATGATATGCACTCTTTGAAGAGCCTGTGTCATAGTTTTTCCTAGTTATTTTTGACCCAACTTGTAAATTATTTGGGTTTGGAAATGAGGATGCTTTTTAGTTGGAAAAGATGACAATCCAATAAATAAATAAATAAAAATTGCGTTCTTGTGGAATAAATTAAAATTATATAATTTTTTCTATAAAAAATGCAAATGGGTTTGTATCCGGTGAGAGTGAAAATTGCGTCAAATTGCCAAAATGTAATTTTCCAAATTAAAAGAGTATATGTGTGTTTGCAAGCTTAGGAGAAATGTTATATCACTACAAAATTTATATCAAATTTACTTTTAGAATAACATAATAATGATCATAATAATGAATTTTATGTTTTAAAATAAAGAATCACAATTTTTTTTTGAGCTTTGATGGAGACCCCTCCAATCACCACTCCCACCACCCTCAACACACACGTGGTGGGTGGTAATTAGAGGAGAAGGGAAAAAAAAAAAATAAAGAAAAAGAAAATCTAATCAATGAGAGAGAGAGTGGGTCAAGGGAGTGGAAAAAAAAGGGGGTCTGAGGCTTTTTTTTTTTTTTTTTTTTTTATAATGTTTGTATGGTACTAATGGTTTAGATATGAAAGACGATGAATTTGTGTTAACACAACAATAATATGTGATTATATATATTGGCTCGAATAAATCCTTTATTTTGCATTTTTAAAATTTATGATTTAATATTATCAAAATTACAAATCAAGTTACAACACTGATCAAAATTGAATTGTAAATTTAAGGTTTTATTTGGATCATAATTGTTTTTCTTTACCTCGACAAATTTTTTCCTGTTAAAAAAATTAAATACTAATTAATTCATTTTTTTCATCTTTTTTCTTTCGTAGATTTCCAATCAAATTATTGATTTGAACACATGGGTGTGCTCCATCATAGCTGACCTAAACGCGTTGTACAGCAAAATGTAACCATAGAAGAAAGGCTACCAAACAAAGAGATTTATTGAAAGTACCCCTCAAAAAAATAAAAAATAATAAAATTGACTGGAAAAAAAAGAAAAAAAATGGAAAGAAAATAATTTCGAAGTTTCTTTCTTAGTAGCTAGCTAGCTTGTTTGCAGCGCCGCCCCATGTATGACCAATTTTGCTATGTTGCCTCGTTAGGATCTGATTTTTTAGTTATTTTTTAAAATTTTAATCTTTCTATGAAGAAAGAGAAATTAATATATCTAAAAATAATTTTATTTTTCAAATTTTATCAAAAAAAATATGAATGATGGATATATATGATTAGTTTTTTTTTTAATCTAAAAGAAGTTTTTTAAAACTCTGACTTTTTTGTGTGTGTGTCGGGTACTCCCCAAATGTCATACTTTTGTATAGGCACTGAAATGAAACTTTAAAAGTCATCTATGGCATGCTAGGCTGTTTTGGTAAAATAAAAATAAATTGAATTATTTGGATTACAATGTTAAAGTGGAAAGTGTTTTTGTCATTCTATATATGTCCTATAGAAAAATATGTGAAGAAAGTTGGGTTACAAATGCTAAGTACCTTCTTTTTTTTTTACATTTTTTTCTTTATTTCTTTGATTCTGGGCAGCATTTGTATGCCGCTTTTTGAATGTGAGTCTCCAATTTATTTATTTTTTCATTCTATGTATATGTCTTGTGTATGAACTGAATTTTAGAGTTTTGCAAGATAAAATATTTATCTGTTTATAGACTAGAAAGCATGTGAAAAATTATTTGAATTTTGATGGGTTAGAAATGTTGAAGTACCTCTTTGTTTTCTTTTTTTTTTTTTTTTTTTTTTGTTTTTTTTGTTTTGGTGGTTGTTGTTGAAGTTGTCATTTTTTATTTTATTTTATTTTTTTTTGAGTTTTTCAATTTATCTTACATCTGCAACTATTAGATTTGCTACTTTTATAAATGTTTACACTTGATTTTGTATTTAGAAGTGGTTCAGTAGATACTCATGGTTGTATTGTACAACCCAAAGGTGCCTAACTTTCACTTTACCCTATTAATCCACAATTCCATTGTTGGTAACACACATATACACCCACATAGCTAGCATGAAATTGGAATTAAAGAGGCAGAATTGGAGGGAAGAAACTGTACAAGTACCAATTGGGGATTGGTGCAGGGCTTTTGATTAGGATAATTGGGAATCGATTGGTGGCCATTTTTTTCTTTTGTAAAACCCCATTTTTTACTAACAAATGGGGGCATTTCTCATTTTATACAATTCCTGAACTCTGAATGATGTGGCACCTACATGTTAACGTATTTGTTGTATTTTAGTTTTTTACACGGTCAGAAAACAAACCATGATTTCTTTTATCTCTACTGCAACTTCCACTACATGGCCACGCCGGATGTGTGCCTGTAGCTATGGAAATTAGATGGAATATATGGCCACCTCTACAGCAACTTCCACTACATGGCCACCTCTACTGTAACTTCCACTAAATGATTTTTGTGTGTGTTTTTTAGAATGGAATACATATATGTGTCTGGTTTTTATTATAGAAATTAGATTCGCAATGGCGGGTTACCGTGTCATACTTATTTATTTATTTATTTAGCTTTCTGTACTGTTTGTTTGGTTGTGTTGGTAATGTAATCAAATATTTCTTGGTTTGTATATTACCAAGTACCAGCAGGTTCAGTGTATTTTTATTATAACTTGATAGATTATTGCATGCAATTGTACTCGTCTATTAGGTATGTTCAACATGGTCACGCAAAATAAAAGTTTTAAAGGTCGAACAATGTATTTCAGAACTATTAATACATTAGCTCAGTTCATCACGTGTAAACTGATTTTATTGTTGGAACAATCTTCTGTGTACAATAAATAAATGAAACAAATCAAACAAAATAAAAATAAATTACGTATCGAATTTATTTTACCGAACTGAATAAATATTTAAAGATCAAGTCGAGTGTGTGACACTCTATTCTTAAGATAGATTCACCCCACTACGGTGCTTATGGACTAATGGCGTCTATCTCCCAAGATACAATAATCTTCACAAATTTGTAGTAGCATTCCAAACAATTTGTCTGGTGAACTAGAACCTGTGTTCTATACACTCTAAATTTTTCCTAAGAAATATATGAAGAATATATGCAACTAAGCAAAGTTTGGACAGCAAGAAAATTGATTTTTAGACTATTTTCGGATGTGCAAAAATGCTGGAATAGATCTGGTTTTATAGACCCGAACAGGTGTTAAATTCAAACTGGAACATATATGGAATAGGTGCACTGTTTCGAACAGATACAGTTTGAACTTCAAACAGATGACTGCTGGAATTGCTGCAGTTAAAAAAACTATCCAGATTTTGAATCTGTTCGGGTTCCAACAGGTCTGAAAACTGTTTGGACTGTTTAACCTATTTGGAAAAATTGGACTGGAAAAGGTAACAATGGATAGAAAAATTAAATTCAAATTCGGCACAAAATTTGAATTAATTTCATTAAGAATTCAAATAAATTTTCGCTAAAAAATTAAAGTTAGAACCGACCCGACCCACAATTGCGCCGGGCACGGCTTGGCTTGGCCAGCGACGATTGCACGCGTGTGGTGGTTTGGACTAAGGTTCCATTTGTCTATAATTCCTTCCTTCTACAAACTTGGGGTGCCCTTTGGGGCCCAACCAAAGTTAGTACACCAAGTGCTTATATACATACATAAACTCTCTTAAAGTTTCAATGTGGGACTAGCTTTACAAAGAAATTCACATTTAAATATTTAAATGTCCAATTCCACGAATTCGAAAACGACGTCAACTTTTCATTCACTCATAAATGGTTTTGATGAATCGTCTTCATCATGTGACTTACCATGTGGCAATGAACACATCACCTCTTCAGACCCACCCAAAAAGATGTTTGGGGCCCACTCAATTTTGGGCTCAAAGTTGGTCCAAAATAAGCTTATATAAAACCAAATTTTCAATAATCTCCTACATGAATGGAATTTGATAGAGAGAAAATGCAACAATATGATCTAATTATAGAGAGTACAAAAATTAGAAATATTCTCCAAAGGATAGGTAGCTTTTGGCTTTGAACCTTCCCTTATGAGATACTATCGGATTTACTAGCTAACCAGTTAATATGATGTCTTGAACTGTTCAGCCATTTGTGTAAACCAAGACAATATAACTCACACAGTATATCCCCAGACACAGTTTAGTTCTCGCTATTGTGTTTATTTTGGCCCTGAACAACCTGGTCTTTTATGAGTGCTCTAGAGAATTGTAGACCTTTACAAATTTCATAGAACCGGCCCAGTTCACACTCACATAGGTGATTTTTATGAAGAGTATCCTACTAAACTTTACTAGGTTTACCTAGATATAAGAATCATTAAAAGTATTTAACCTAAAACGCTGCAGACATCACTATTTCATCATAGAAATGGGTAGGAGTTTGACTCTCTAGTGATTCTTCTGAGTCATACATAACTTGGTTGTCCCTTTGAACCTAGATCTTGGGATCTCTAGTCAACTAGGTTGGGTTACCGTTGTGGTAACTCTTATTTAATAGGCTTAAGTCCCATTCCCTTCTGTACGGGAAAGAAATATACCTTATCGTATAATCTTGTTGATCAAGTCTGCGTTCCTCCGTACGATGTCGTTCTACCACCTGAAAATACAAACGTGAGCTACCCGGCGGGTGTGGGCCGGAAACCTCTCTGATGCCTAAGTCAGTAAGCAAGACAAATAGGCAAGAGCTCTATGTATTCAAGAAGCAAAGTTGCATTACCCCTCTAAAGGTGATATAGGTGAGCTTTTATAGGTTTCGTGTGACAAAATCCTAATAGGACTCTTACTCCTCCATGCAAAGTCCTCCAAGGATTCACACTCCTAAGAGATAATGCTTCTCTCAATACCCCCCTCACTGCTTAAACCAAGTGAGATGGTTTTACCATAACCGAACTACCAGTATGACCGAAGTACACGTTAGTTAGGCACTTACTTCTTTTTCTCTTACCTCGGTTTCCCATACTAAGACCGAGCTAACCATAAGAGAGTTGAGCCGAACTATCTTTAGGACCAAGCCCTCCCAAGGACTTAGCACAACTCGGTTTTCATGCGCCTTGACCGAACTCACTGTTGAAGACCGAACTTCACTCAACATATTTCTCAATCGAAGTACAAATAAGGCCTCATGCAACCGTGCTAATTATCTCGGTTGTATGACCGGTCTAACTCCAATATTACCTCTCCAGACCGGAGTAACTTATATGGTCATTCTACTCGGCCCTTCGTAGTGCGGCCCAAACCGACCCATTACTTGGCTTGGCCGGCCCATTGAATTCAGCTCAGCCCAATTTAAATATAAAAAACCCTCTCAATTGCCCCTTAATTCCGTCTGCAAAGCATGATAGGGATTACCTGCTCATCAGCCGAGCTAAAGTTCTAACCTCTCCAGCCGAGCTAAAAACACCCATTAGCCTTTCCAGCCGAGCTAACCACGTCCGGTCAAAACGTCTCTTCAATTTGCAGCAACTGAATCGTTCCTCATTCCAATGACACATGGCAGCCTTTGATTGACTCCTTGCAGCTGTCAAGCCGCCCTCGTACTTCGAAAAAATTGAATTGTTCCCGCCTTTTCCCTTTTCTACCTAAACAAAACAAACCCTTCCTCTTTTGCATCTCACTCTATACTATTCATTTCCTTTACATCTTCTCTCTGTGCTTCTGTGCTTCCTCAATCTCGAGCTCTTTGCTGTTCTTCATTCCTACAACTTCGAAGCTTGTGTTTTCCACCGCCTTGCTTCCTTCTCCAGCTCTTCCTCTTTTCCAGGTAAGCACACGAATCTGTTCTTTGTTTCCTTTGTTTTTGAAAAACACTCTTTATGCTTAGTTTCGTATGGTTTCTTGGAAAAAACTCTGTAAAACCTGATGAATCTTTAAGTAATAGCTAGTAGAACGCGTATTTGATCCAAAAAACACATCCAACCGAACTAGGAAACTGTTTGTGCCATATAAAGACTTAGGTAGACTGGAACCGAACTAGCACTTGTGCACATTACAGTAGTTTCAATAGGCCACCAACTAATTCATATTAGCCGAAATGAAAACGCACCGAACTAGAAAATTTTTGGCCACCGACCGAGCTAAGCCTTGGGGGCTAAGCCAACTTTCTCAGTTCCTAAACCGAACTCAGAAATCTGCCCCTTGACGCTTAACCGAAGTAACAAAAACCATAGGCAGAACCGAGATAGCCAAACATCTTACCAAGCTGAGATAACAAGCACCCTGGTTACAACCAAAGTAGATCCTGTAGTATACTGCGTAGCCGAAGTAGGACTTTTTTGCTTTGCTTTTTGTAGCATGGCCAACGATCTGTGCTTAACACCTTGTGTTTCCACTTTGCAGACTTAGGTTGCCAGGCACTTCCCTGCGCTAAGTCGAGCTACTGAGCACACTTGTTCGACCGAGATAATTTATCCTTAATTTATACAGTAAATGGGGAAGTACAGATTTTTGGTAGAAACCCCAGGAGGCCTAGCTGAATTTAGAAAGGATTATAACATCCTCGCCGATGTAAACTTAACCCTAGCTGAACCAAATATTGTACCTTGGGGAAACCCCGATTTTGTACCTTTTACCCTTCTTTCAATAATTGAGACCGGACTAAGATTCCCGGTCCAACCATTAATTTGCGAGTTCCTTAGGCAGACCAGGCTTTGCCCCACCCAACTCTCCAACAACTCTTACCGTATAATAATGGGCATTGCCGAACTAAACCGCCAAACCAGCTTGAACCTCGGTCTAGCCGAAATATTCCATCAATATTCTTTAGGGTCCAAAGAAGATGGGTGGGTATACTACCTTAGGATACGCCGACGTAGAGAAAAAATAATAAAGGATACGCCGGATAAAGACCTAAACGACGACGACTTCTTCTGGGTTTTTGGGAATTTTGAGGATCACCAAGCCCAGATCCCAGGCCGAAGTATAAACTGGGACAAAGGAATCCCTGGTAAACTTACTTCGGTTCTCCATGCATTCTTTTTTTTTACTTCGGTTTCCAATTTTCGACCGGACTAACAGTTGTTTTCTCCATGCAGACTCAGCCCATCTACACTCATTGTACAGCCACTCCAATCTTGGTATCCTCCGCGCCGCACTACGTATTCAAGATAGAAGTTGGGCAAAACTTCTCAGCTTTGAGCCGACGTACAAATACACCGGTCGACGAAAAGCAAGAGTGACCGACTTCCTTCTTGAAGAAGCGCCTGAACTGGACCCATCCTTGCCCCAAATAAATCTAATTCCACTCACAGCCGAACAAGAAATGACAAAGAAGAGAAGGCTGAAGGCTCTTTTGACTGCAACAACTCCACCCGACGTGCGACCAACCGGCCAAACCACTAAAACCGTGGTGGCCCTGCCATCCCAGCAGCCATCTTCTTCTCGCCGAAACAAGCGTGCTCGGACCAGCCAAACCGAGCCACGTCTTGTTGACGAAGACGAGACCGTCCTTCCACAAAGCCCTCCGCCAAGCCCTCAACAAAACATCCAACTGGAGCAGTCCGACCGAACTGCCTCCTCTTCCAAATGGACTCCTACCCTCACCTTCAACGACCGAGATATCACCGTTTCCGATTCGGTGGTTTCAGGGAAGGACCACTTAATGGCTTTTAACCTAGCCAAAAGTGTGTGCCTTCCAAAAGATATGGAGCACCACTACAAACAACTCAACACCGAGCTAAAGTCAATCTGGTCTTCCACTAAGTCCATGATCCTGGTAAATAACTATCTACCTTCTATGTAGTTTTTTTTCCAGCTTTCAGTCCGGCTAACGTTACTTCGCCTTTGCAGGCCATCCAGAAAAATCAAGTTACACACAGGAGGGTCATGGCGCTTAGGAGGAACACAAGGGAGGCCATGGCTGAGGCCGAACTAAAGACGGCCGAATTAGAGGAGGCAAAAAGGCAGCTGGCCGTGCTTCAAGTAGAGAACGGTTGACTGACCGAAATAGTTAACTCGGCCGAGGCCGAGAAGGAAAAGATCGCCATTGAGACAAAGGACAAGTACCTGCGTCACTTGGCAAAAATGGAGAAGAAGAAAGATACCGAAATAAACGAATTGAAGGCCGGAATAAAGAAAGCCGAAAAACGAGGCTTTAAGAAGGCCGAAGACGCACACACCCTTCAATGTGACACTGCAAAAGATCTATTTTTCAAATGTGGCTGGAGGACTGCGGTGGAGCAGCTCGGTTGTACGCCTGACACCGAGGTCTACAATGCTCCACCGCACTCCATTCCAGCTTCACTGTCGCAGTATGCCGCCGATCTTCAAAGACAATTTTTGGAAGGGTCTGATGAAGATGATGATGATGATGATGATGATTCTGAAGAAGATGAGCCAACTTCCACTCCGGTTATTAATGAGCAACCCAGCAACCAATCAGTTCGGCTGGAGTCGGTCATTGAAGACCGTACTAACGAGCTTCTGACTGACAAAACGCAGCCAACTGAGACGGAGGTTCAAGCCGAAACCGAGCTCCCAGTCCAAACCGTGCTCCCAGCTGACGCCGGACTCCGGACGAATGCCGAGGATGAATTTGATGCTGAACTTGACGCACTTCTACGCTGATTTTTACTTTTTTTTCTTTCTTTCTGTTGTCTGAACTTTGTAAAGACTCTGCCCCAATTGTACTTGCTTGTTTCTTCAATGAAAAAATCTTCTTCAACTCTTATTCCGGTTTGAGCTGTCTAACTCACTTAGCCAACCACTCTTTAGTCGATATAACTACTTCGGCTGAAGAGTACAAAGATTTGGTTTAATCCAGTCAACCACTCTTCGGCCGATATAGGTTACTTCAGCTGAAGAGTACAAAGAATTCAGCCAACCACTCTTTAGCCGTACACTTACTTCGGTTGAAGAGTGTAAAGAGTTGATTTAATCCAGCCAACCACTCTTCAGCCATACACTTACTTCGGCTGAAGAGTATAAAGAGTTGGTTTAATCCAGCCAACCACTCTTCAGCCGTACACTTACTTCGGCTGAAGAGTATAAAGAGTTGGTTTAATCCAGCCAACCACTCTTCAGCCGTACACTTACTTCGGCTGAAGAGTATAAAGAGTTGGTTTAATCCAGCCAACCACTCTTCAGCCATACACTTACTTCGGCTGAAGAGTATAAAGAGTTGGTTTAATCCAGCCAACCTCTAAGTTGGTTTTTCCAGCCAACTTAGAATAAAGTGTTTGGTTATACCAACCAAACGTCCTGCAGCCTGGATCCTGATCCTGGGCTTAGGAAGGGTCATAGTTGGTTATTCCGGCCAACTATGTTTACAATGCTACTAACTTATGAAAGCTACTTACTACTGAAAACAAGTATGCTAAAAGAATCGATTTGTTTTATTGAGAAAGTAAAAAATTACACATGGCACAAAAGAAAAAAGCTAGAAATAAAATAACTTGAGATTTGCTGTGTTCCATGGCTTGGGAATTGCTTTGCCGTCCTTATCTTCCAAGTGGTATGTTCCTTTGCCTGCTAATCTGACCACTTTGTAAGGTCCCTCCCAATTAGGTCCCAACTTGCCATCTCCTGGAACCAAGGTGTTTCCCATCACTTTGCGCAGTACCCAATCTCCGATCTTGAATTGCCTTGGATGTACTGTTTTGTTATACTTTCTAGACAACTCTTGTTGGTAGGAGGCGATGTGAACCAATGCTTTGTCTCTTCTTTCTTCCGCAAGGTCAAGCTCCAATGCTATGGCTTCGCCATTTAAGTCTGGATCAAAGTTTTCGCTTCGGATTGTGGGGAGACCTACTTCTAATGGGATAACTGCTTCCATGCCATAAGCTAAGAAGAATGGTGTTTCTCCCGTTGATCGTCGAGGCGTGGTGCGGTTAGCCCATAAAACATGGGGGAGCTCTTCTGCCCACTTGCCTTTGGCTCTCTCTAACATTTTCTTCAATCCATCCAAGACTACCTTATTTGACGCCTCTGCCTGACCATTTGCTTGGAGATATGCCGGTGTAGAATTGTAGAACTCTATCTTGTACTCTTCACAAAAGCCTCTGAAAATCCTTTCGTCGAACTGAGTGCCGTTGTCTGAGATTAAAGCCTTTGGTATGCCAAAGCGAGTGATAATATTCTTCCAGATGAACTTCTTTACATCTTTCTCCTTGATTGACACTAAGGCTTCTGCTTCTACCCACTTTGTGAAGTAGTCAGTTGCGGCAAGAAAGAACTTCATGTTGCCTGGTGCTGTTGGAAGTGGGCCTACTATGTCCAATCCCCACATTGCGAAGGGCCATGGACTAGTCAAAGGTAAAAGTTCTCTGGCAGGTTGGTGTATTTGGTGTGCGAATTTTTGACATTTTTCGCACTTTTTAACATACTTCTCCGAGTCCGCTTGCATGTATGGCCACCAATATTCTTGCGAGATTGCTCTGTATGCCAATGATCTTCCTCCTTGATGGCTGCCACAAACACCCTCATGTATTTCGAATAGGAATGCTTCCACTTTGCTGGGGTGAACACACTTCAAGTAAGGTCTTGAGAACGACTTCTTGTACAATGCCAAGGATGGGGAGAGCCAGAACCGCTGTGACTTTGCTCTTATTCTGTTGGCTTCTTTCTTGTCTTCTGGTAAGGTGCCGTCTTTCAAGAACAGTATGATGGGATCCATCCAAGAAGGGCCTAACTCTGCACAACATACCTCTTCTGCTTCTGGGTCTTCAATGCTTGGTCTAGGCAGGTAGTCGATTAGTAATGGGTGAGGTATGGAGGTATCTGCCATTGAGGCGAAGCTTGCGAGTTCGTCTGCTTTGCTGTTTTCCTCTCTGCCGATCTGTTCTATCCTCACCACTTTAAACTTCTTTATCTCTGTTCTGACCAGTTCTTGGTACTTGGCTATTCTATCATCTTTTGCCTCGTAGTCGCCAGATATTTGGTTCACCACCAGCTGCGAGTCGCTGTAGACCATTAGCTCGGTGGCCTTTATGTAGAGTGCTGACTTGAGACCTGCTAGAAGCACTTCATACTCCGCTTCGTTGTTTGATGCTGGGAAGCCGAGGTTAATTGCCTGCTCCACTACGAGGCCGTCTGAAGAGATGAGAACTATGCCAAGTCCTGCTCCATGTCGGTTGGATGCTCCATCCACGAAGAGCTTCCACATCTCTCCAACGAACAACTTCCAGCAGGTGGAGGGATCAGATGATGCCTTGGGATCTTCCATGTTGCTGGTGGCTTCTTCAGAGTCCATCTTTGGTCGCCGCTTGCTTTCTGTTTGTACCAAGTCTTTATTTGTCGGTGAATCCTGACTTGGTGTAGCATGGTTTGTTTCTTCCTTCCTTTCTTTACTCTGGTCTGTCTTGGGGCCTGACTGAGTAACCAGCACTAGGGGTTGCGTTATTCCGACGTCAACTTCCATCCCTTGTTCGGTTGTCTCAGTTAGGTCGACCGGGCAGATGTGATGACTCCCTGGTGTGAATTCTGCGACAAAATCTGCCAATGCTTGTGCTTTTATTGCGGTCCTAGGTTGGAACTTGATGTCGTATTGTCCCAACTCTACTGCCCACTTCAGAATTCGTCCAGAGAAGTTTGCTCTTTCAAATAAAGCTTTTAATGGGAAGGCTGTGAGAACAACTATGGTGTGGGCGTGAAAGTAGTGCGACAACTTCCTTGAGGCCATCATCAAGGCCAATGCCAGTTTCTCCAGTGGCAAGTACCTTGTTTCGGCGCCCAGTAATGTCTTGCTGACATAGTAGATAGGAAGATGTTGGATTCCTTCTGCGCGGACCAATACTGCGCTAATTGCATGCTGCGAGACCGCCATGTATAAGAAGAGTTCTTCTTCAGGGATTGGGGTTACAAGTAGCGGTGGAGAAGACATGTTTTCTTTTAGGCTTTCCAGGGCGTGGTCGCATTCTTCGTCCCACTCAAACTTAGCCTTCAGTGCATGGAAGAATGGTCGTAGCCTGTCTGATGACCGGCTTATGAATCGGTTGAGTGCAGCCGCCATGCCAGTGAGATGCTGCACTTCCTTCACTGAGTTTGGCCTCTCCAGATCTTGTATTGCTTTGATCTGAGAAGGGTCCGCTTCTATACCTCGGTTGGTCACCAAGAAGCCTAGGAATTTGCCAGATCCTACTCTGAACGCACACTTCGACGCGTTGAGGCGTAACTTATGCTTCTTCAGGATCTGGAACATCTCACCTAGGTTCTTGAGATGGTCATTCTCATCTTTGCTCTTGACCACCATATCGTCGATGTAAGCCTCCATTGTTCTGCCTAACAATGGCTTAAACATCCTGGTGACCATTCTTTGAAATGTTGCCCCTGCGTTCTTCAGGCCGAAGGGCATGACCTTGTAGCAGTACAATCCTCTTGGAGTTGTGAAAGATGTGACCTCCTGGTCTGGTTCATGCATGGCGATTTGGTGGTAGCCTCTGTATGCATCCAGAAAGCTAAGTCGGTTGTACCCTGCTGTTAGGTCTACCAGTTGATCTATCCTTGGTAGAGGAAAGCTATCTTTTGGGCATACCTTATTGACCGTTTTGTAGTCGACGCAGACACGCCACTTGCCATTCTTCTTTGGCACTACGACGGTGTTGGAAATCCATCTTGGGTAGTGCACCTCTCTGATTGCCCCCGCTTCTAGTAGGTTTCTAACTTCTTCAGCCACTATTTCGACGTGGTGGAGCGCTGATCTGCGGGTGCGTTGAGTGATCAGTCTGGCAGAAGGGTGGACGTTGAGTTGGTGACTGATGAAGTTGGAATCAATGCTTGGCATGTCGTATGGGGTCCAGGCGAACACTTCGATGTTGGAGGTCAGAAATTCCAAGACCTCCAATCTCTCGGTATTGGACAATGATGAGCCAAGCAGAAAGAACTTATCCGGGTTCTTTTCATCTATTCTGACCTCCACCAAGTCCTCTACCGCTTTCTGACTAGCCGCTTTGCCGACATCCGCGAATAGTTCATTACTCTCAGGTTCTTCAACCGAATGAACGTATCCTTTGGCAGCGCGGTTGTCGTTCACTGTGACAAAGCACTGCTTTGACATGATCTGATCTCCATATACTTCTTCTATTACTCCGGTGTCGTTGGGGAACCGCATCACTTGGTGGTAGGAGGACGCCACCGAGCGCATGGCATGCAGCCATGTTCTGCCCAAGATAATGTTGTAGGTGGAGGGGGCATTCAACACCCAGAACTCCACTTGTTTTGTCACACTCCCTGCTTTGACTGGGAGGATAATTTTGCTGACGGGCCATTCTGGCATGGAGTTGAATCCAATAAGGGGAGATACGGCCGGCGCCAAGTCTTTATCTTGCAACTTTAGTTGTTTGAAGGTTTCATAGTACATGATTTCGCATGAACTACCTTGGTAAATCAAAATCCGCTTGACGTCAAAATCCTTGACTCGGAGAGTGACGACCAAGGCATCGTTGTGAGGGCAATAGATCCTTGCCAAGTCTTTATCCGAAAAAGATATGATATTTGTGGCCTCTGTCTTTCCCTTCTTGACGACTGGTTGGGCACTTAGCACCTCTCTTAAGTGCTCAGCCTTTTTGATTGAACCTCTGAGCTCGCATACACGCTCAGGTTCAAAGACTCCATGTATTACGTTGATGACGCCTTGGGACGGGGCGTCGATCGGCATCCCATTCGGGTTATTGTGGTCCTGGGGGGTTGGCTGTGCCCCTCCCTCTATGTATTTGTCCAGGTGGCCTGCTGCCACCAACTCTTCCAGATGCTGCCTTAATGGCGTGCAATTCTCAGTGCGGTGCCCTTTTTCTTTGTGGAAGGTGCACCTGGATCTGTCATCATAGTCCTTCTAGGCCTCGCCTAGCTTGGCTGGCCACTTGACGAAGGGCTCGTCTCGAATCTCACTAAGTATACGGTAGATCGGTTTCTTGAATACCGTGGTTATGGCAGTGCGGACTCTCAACCATCTCTTGTCCTGGTCTTCGCCGTTGTCTCGCCTGCCTCGTCCGTTTCGGTTTTGGCGATCTACCGTATTGACCTTTGCTGAGGTCTTCTTCTCTGGCGCTGTGGTCGTGCCAGATTTTGCTTTTGCACGAGTACTATCCTCTTCTACCCTGATGTGCTGATGCACTCTCTCCATCAGGGCCTCCATGGTTAGGGGTGGTGTCATGGTGATAGAGTCCCTCAGTCTGTTCCCGACTGGAAGGCCTCTTTTATATTGCGCAATGGCGAGATTGGTTGGGCAGTCTCCAATCTGGTTGAATGTCTCCCAGTAGTGACTGTTGTATGACCTCAAGGTCTCCTTATCGCCCATGTCGATGGAGAGTAACTGGTCGATCTCCACCGGGGTTTTCGTGTTTGTTCTGAATCGCGTTACAAACGCCTCCGCCAGTTGCGCCCAGGAGGCTATGCTGCCCTCTGGAAGCTTTTCAAACCAAGTCAAGCCAAGGTCCCCAAGGCTTGAAGGGAATAGAATGCACATCAAGGCCTCGTTCACGCAGATCTGACCATGACCGCGAAAGTGGCTCAAGTCTTGTAGGGTCCGTCTTCCCCTTATACGTTGTGAATTTAGGCTGTAGGAAACCTGACGGAAGGGGCGCGTTTTCTATTGCTGGGACGAACGGTGAGGTCTGCAGCCTCGCCAATGCCTTGTCCGTTGGTTCATATGCCAGGCACAGCATTGGCATTCCAACCTCGACGCTTCCATGCATCCGAGGAGCCAACCGCTGTAAGGTAGGAACCCTACGTGGATCGCGCGCCCTGGCGTCCTCCTTCCATCGTGCCTTCTCTTCTAGCACGGATCGTAGGTTGGACGATCTGGGTAATTCCGTCTGTCTAGACCTCGTCTGGTGCGTATATGAGGGCCAATATGTGCTTCCCTCAGTGTATGACCTCTCAGACCTCGTCCTCTCAGACTTGGAGTGACGAGTCCTGGAAGATCTGGATTGCGTGTTGCCTATCCTGAGGCTTCTATTCTCTGCTTGAGAGGGTGTAGAATTTCTACTACGACCCTCTGAGTGGCGAGGGGGCGTCTTGTTGTTGCGCCCCTCTCCTGTCGCCACTTCTTTTCCTTTTACCTGGCGCTTAAGAGATTCCATGTCCGCTGCCATCCGACGAATCAACTCATCTTGTTCCCTGACACGATCCTCCAGAGCTTGAGGATCAATCCTGCGCCTTTGTCTTTCTGGGCTTTGCGAACGAGAGGGATGAGGGCTGTTATTCCGCCTTCGTCCCCTTACATCCCTCCTGGAATTCTGTCTTTGCGGCTCCAGGTTCGCCATGGAAGTGACCAAGGGTAGGCCTTCCCGCCTTGCACCCGCATCTGGGGTTTGTCTGTCAATGGCGGACTAGGGTAACTCTTCATTGTTCGCCATTGATGTTTGAGAGAAAAAGCTTGATCAAGAGGTTGTTCTTGTCCCTTTGAACCTAGATCTTGGGATCTCTAGTCAACTAGGTTGGGTTACCGTTGTGGTAACTCTTATTTAATAGGCTTAAGTCCCATTCCCTTCGATGAATTTTCAACTAACTCTCTTGCTAACCCTTTGTTTAGTAGATCCGCTATATTGTCTTTAGACTTCACATATTCAATGGAAATAATTCCATTAGAGAGTAGTTGTCTCATGGTGTTATGTCGACGATGAATGTGTCGTGACTTACCATTATACATATGACTCTATGCTCTACCAATTGCTGATTAACTATCACAATGTTTGCATATAGCAGGCACCGGTTTTGGCCACATTGGAATATCTTCAAGGAAGTGGCGAAGCCATTCTGCTTCTTCCCCAGCTTTATCTAAAGTTATGAATTTTGATTCCATAGTAGACCTAGCTATGCAAGTCTGTTTAGAAGATTTCCAAGATACAGCCGCCCCACCAAGAGTAAAGACATATCCACTGGTGGACTTTGAGTCTCTAGTATCCGATATCCAGTTGGTATCACAGTAACCTTTAAGTATTGCTGGATATCTAGTATAATTCAGCCCAATGTTACGAGTAAATCGGAGATATCTTAGAATCCTTATAATTGCTTTCTAGTGTTCTACTCCTAGATTATTCGTATATCTACTTAATTTACTTACTGCATAAGCTATATCCAGGCGAGTGCAGTTCATCAAGTACATTAAGCTTCCAATAATTTGGGCATACTCTAATTGAGAAATATTTTCCTGTACATTTTTAGAAAGAAGCAAATTAACATTTACAGGTGTTCTAGCAAGATGATCGTCATCTTTGCTAAATTTGTCAAGTATTTTCTCAATGCAATGAGATTGTGACAAAGCATAACCTTATGATGTTTTGGTAATTTTCATATCAAGAATTACATCAGCAATACCCATGTCCTTTAGGTCAAAATATTTATTCAACATTTTCTTGGTAGTTTTAATCATGTCATTATTACTACTTATGATGAGTATCTTATCCACATAAAGACATACAATGACATAATCTTTGTCTGTGTTTTTAATATAAACACATTTGTCACACTCATTAATTTTAAATCTATTTGACATCATTACCTTGTCAAATTTCTCATGTTATTGCTTTGGCGCTTGTTTTAAACCATATAATGATTTAACTAATTTACACACTTTCTTTTCTTTTCCTGGAACAGAAAATCCTTCTGATTGTTCCATATAAATTTCTTCATCTAACTCACCATTTAAGAAAGTATTTTTCACGTCCATTTGATGAATTTCTAGGTTGTACAAAGATGCAATAGCAATTAGCATCCTAATGGATGTTATTCTAGTAATCGGTGAGTATGTGTCAAAGTAATCAAGATCTTCTTTTTGTCTATACCCTTGGACCGCAAGTCTTGCCTTGTATTTGCCAATTAATCCATTTGCTTTCATTTTTCTTTTGAAAATTCACTTATATCCAAGAGGTTTACAACCTGGTGGCAAATCCACCAATTCCCAAGTGTGATTTTGCAAGATGGATTCAACTTCACTATTAACAGCTTATTTCCATAAAAGGAGCTTCAGGACTGGACATAGTCTCTTTAAAAGTTAAAGGCTCATTTTCTAACAAAAAAGTTAGAAAATCTGGACTAAAAGATTTTGGGGTTCTAGCACGTTTACTACGCCTAGGTTCCTGTTCCTCATTTTGATTTATCTCTTGCTCTTGATCTTATTCTTGATCATTACTAGTAATAGTATCAAAAGATCTTTTCTTATTACTAGTCTCTTGTCCAATCTTGTTCGGAAACACATGTTCAAAGAAAGATACATTCCGAGATTCAATAATAGTATTTACATGCATTTCAGAATATTCTAATTTATGAATCAAAAACCGATATGCACTACTATTCTTGGCATAACCAATGAAAATGCAATCAATGGTTTTAGGACCTATCTTAGTCTTTTTAGGACTAGGAATAGCCACTTTAGCCAAATACCCCCATACTTTTAAGTATTTGTAGGATGGTACTCTCCTATGTCACAATTCATAAGGTGTTTAATTTACTTTCTTTCGGGGTACTTTATTAAGTATATAATTAGCAGAAAATATTGCTTCCCCCCATAAGTTCTGAGGTAATTCAGAACTTATTAACATGACATTCATTATTTCTTTTAAAGTCTTATTTTTTCTTTCAGCAATTCCATTTTGCTGAGGTGAGTAAGGAGCGGTGGTTTGATGAATTATTTCATGTTCTTTATAATATTCACCAAAAGGTGATTCATATTCACCACCTCTATCACTTCTAAATTTCTTAATTTTCTTACCAAGTTGATTTTCAATTTCATTTTTATATTGAATGAAAGTTTCCAAAGCTTCATCCTTGATTCAAATTAAATAAATATAACTATATTTAGGCCTCGTTTGGCAAGAGACTATTTTAGCCAAAAAGTCAAAAAGTTACTAATAAAGTTAAAAAGCCAACAACCCATATCAAAAAGTCAAAGATTTCATTTTCTCTCTACTTTTTGCACATCTTTTCGTAAAAAGCCAAAAAGTCATCCCAAACATACTAGTTTTTTTACATCACATTGTAGCCAAATAGCCAAAAAGTTACTAAATTAGCCTGACCCAAATGAGGCTAATTTAGTATGGTCATCTATAAAAGTGATAAAATACTTTTTCCCATCTCTAGATTGAATTGATTTAAAATCACAAATGTTACTATGAATTAATTCAAGTTGTTCCGTACTTCTTTCAATTGAATGAAAAGGAGTTTTGGATAATTTTACCTCAACGCAAATTTCACATTTATGATTTGAATCAATGTTAAATTTAGGTAAACATTCCATATTAATTAATCTACGCAAAGATCCATAATTAACATGTCCAAGTCTACCATGTCATAAATTTGAAGACTCAAGCAAGTAAGAAGAAGATGTATTTTTATTAATAACAGAGGGTACAATAGTCATTACATTCATTTTGAAAAGGCACCAGACATGAACCTTTTTCTACATACATCCCGTTTTTGGTAAGTACAAACTTGTCACTTTCAAAAACTAACCTAAACCCATTTTTACTCAACAAAGATCCGGAAACAAGATTCTTGCGAATGTCCGGTACATGCAGCACATTGTTGAGAGTGAGTTCCTTTTCAGATGTCATCTTAAGTACAATATTTTCTTGTCCTTTAACTTTGGAAGTTGAGGAGTTGCCCATAAAAAGTTATTCATCATTGTTCGCTATAGAATAAGATATGAACATCTTTTTATCAGCACAGATGTGGTGAGTAGCACCAGTGTCCACCCATCATTCCTTAGGATTTTTGACAAGATTTGCCTCAGAAACAACTGTAGAAAGATTGATGTCATCTACACTATTGGAAATATTGTCCACTTCGGTCATATGGGCTTGAGCAGGCTTCTTGCTTGTTCTTCTTTTGCTTTTGCCTTTGCTATGGGAATCTTTGGCCCGATGTCCTCTTTGTTACAGATGTAACACTTGCCATTAAACTTGTACTTTTTAATTTCCCCTTGTTTAAAGCCTTGTGATGAACTTTCTCCAGAAAACTTCCGTTTCTTTGCTTTTAGAGCATGTTCCACCATATTTGCCTTAGACTCCATTGGATGCTTACCAGCCCACTTTTCAGAATTGCGGCTGTCCTCCTCAATCCTCATACACACAATCAATTCTTCTAAAGATATTTCTTGGCACTTGTGTTTGAGGTAATTCTTGAATTCCTTCCAGCCTTGTGGTAATTTCTCAATTAAGGCAACAACTTCGAAAGATTCAATGAGAGACATGCCTTCTGCGTGAATGTCATGCAGAATGAGTTGGAGATCTTGAACTTGGCTGATCACTGTTTTAGAATCAACCATCACAAAGTCCAAGAATTTGCCAACCACAAATTTCTTTGAGCCAGCATCTTCTGTTTTTGTACTTTTTCTCCAAAGACTCCCAAAGTTCCTTTGCCGTCTTGATAGAACTGTAGACATTGTATAATGTGTTGTCAAGTTCGTTCAAGATGTAGTTTTGGCAAAAGAAATCAGCATGTTTTCAGGTATCGACTGCAGCAACCACTTGCCGGTCAGTTTCATCCTCATTCAGAATAGGAGCATTCTCACGGAGGAAATAAGCCAGGTTTAGAGTTGTAAGATAGAACATCATTTTCTGTTACAATCTTTTAAAATCAGTTCCAGAGAACTTCTCTGGCTTTTAACCGTGATTTTTCGGTATTGTCACAACAGGAGAGGGGGTTGGCGCAATTGCAGCCACCATACTAGTACTCGTTTGAGCATTTGTTTCAGTAGCCATGAATTCTAAATTATAAAACAAAATTAGAATTAGAATTTTATACTACACAGAAAATGAATCCAAATTCACAGAATTAAATTATGTAAAAATAAAATAAACAAGAAATGTAACGTTTATTTTTCAATTAATTTGGAAATAAAATAAAATTTTATTTAACCAAATTAATTCCACACAAAAAATTAAATTTCTATAACACTTCAATAATTAAAATACTGAAACACAATTTTAATTAATGAATACTCAGAAAATAATTTCTGAAAACCCAAATTAATTTCTAACAAAATTCCACAAATAAATATTCTGAATTATTAATGATACCAGCATATTACTACTAGTTGTCAAAGAAAATAGATAGCATACTACTACTATCTGTCAAACAGTATATTACTACTATTTGTTTTCCAACCAGAATATTATTTTTGTAAAATCACAAAAAAATAATTTCTGTAAGAAGAAGAAAGAGAAAGGAAAACAAACGAAAAATTCTATAAACAGAATAATTTGATTCTGTCTTAAGATTGTTAGAACAATCTTCTGTATACAATAAATAAATGAAACAAATCAAACAAAAAATAAAATAAAATTACATACTGAATTTATTTTACCAAACCGAATAAATATTTAAAAATCAAGTCGAGTGTGTGTCATTCTGTCCTTGAGATAGGTTCGCCCTGCTACGGTGCTTACGGACTAATGGCGTCTATCTTTCAGGATACAATGATCTTCACAAATTTGTAGTAGTACTCCAGACAAATTTGTCTGGCGAACTAGAACCTGTGTTCTATACTCTTTAAATTTTTCCTAAAAAATATATGAAGAATATATGCAACAAAGCAAAATTTGGACAGCAAGAAAATTGATTTTCAAACTATTTTTGTATGTGCAAAAATGCTGGAATAGATTTGGTTTTATAGACCCGAACAGGTGTTAAATTCAAACAGAAACAGATATGGAACAGGTGTACTGTTTCGAACAGATACAGTTTGAATTTCAAACAGATAACTGCTGAAACTACTGCAGTTAAAAAAATTGTCTAGATTTTGAGTCTGTTCGGGTTCCAATGGGTTTGAAAACTGTTTGGACTGTTTAACCGGTTTGGAAAAATTAGACTGGAAGATGTAACAATGGATAGAAAAATTAAATTCAAATTCGGCACAAAATTTGAATTAATTTTGTTAAGAATTCAAATAAATTTTCTCTAAAAAATTAAAGTTAGAACTGACCAGATCCATACCTGTGCCCGGCACGGCCGGATAGTGTGCGCGCATGGTAGTTTAGGCTAAGGTTCTATTAGTCCATAACTCTTTCCTTCTACAAACTTGGGGTGCTTCTTGGGGGCCAACCCAAGTTAGTACACTAAGTGCTTATATACATACATAAGCTCTCTTAAAGTTTCAATGTGGGACTAGCTTTGCAAAGAAACCTACATTTAAATCTTTAAATGTCCAATTCCACAAATCCGAAAACTATGTCAACTTTTCACTCATAAATGGTTTTAACGAATCGTCTTTACCGTGTGACTTACCATGCGGCAAGGAACACATCACCTCTTCGGACCTACCCCAAAAGACGTTTGGGGCCCACTCAATTTTGGGCTCAAAGTTGGCCTAAAATAAGTTTATATAAACCCAAATTTCCAATAATTTCAACCATTCCTAATGTTGTAGGTGTTGCTAAAATCGACGTGATGAACACCGGGGATGGAAGCAACAATGACAGTGTAATGAAAATGATTAACCAAATGGCCATACAGCTTTAACAACAAAATAACTGGACATTCCTCCAAGCATGCCAGTATGTCCAAGAGTGGTATAAAAAACACGTGTATGACACCATGTCGCACTTCTATTTTGACTTGGTTGATTTGAGGAAAATGTGTGCATGCCGAAGGAAGTGTTTGCGTATTTTTGTCACACATTAGTAAATGATTTCAAGTTATAAGTACCGCAACGTGAACATGGCTTAACTGTTCAAGAAAGCGTTGTAATTTTTATCCACGTGTTGAGAGGGTTTCATAATCACGATATCCAAGAACGGTTCTAACATTCGGGAGAGACTGTGTTTCGGCATGTGCATAATGTTTTAGCGGTGATGAAGGAGTTCACTGTTGCACATTGCAAGCCGACATATAGTTAGCATTATATACATCCATACGTGCGATCTAAACGGAAATGCCTACCTTTCAAGGTGCTATTTTCAAACCTCACTCAATTAAGTTTATTTCAATGTTTGGAAAGAATTTTGACGTGGCGTGTGAAAAACATTGTGCTTTTGGTGTCATCAATATTCAAATAAAAACCATTTCCTGTACTCCTAGAACTAGTAAGATAACTGGGTTGTTGGCAGGGCTGTATCGGAGCCATTGATGGAACACATGTTACTGCGCAGGTTATGAGCCCGATGCTCAAACATATTTTGGTAGGAAATACTGTCACACTCAAAATATCATGGCGGCGATCGATTTTGACATGTTTTTCACCTTCATATCACTTGGATGGGAAAGAAGTATACACGATAGTCGCATCTTCAATGAGATAATAACAAATGACAATGTCCCTTTTCTACATCCTAAAGAAGGTATCATATTGCATTTCCAAATTTTCGATATATAATATTGGAGAAAAAAAAAAATACTAAATTTGGTTTGTAATTTGAATTTCTTGTGTTTTTGTAGGCAAATATTATCTTGTTGACGGTAGCTATCCAAACCGCATAGGTTACTTAGCACCATTCGAAGGCAGCCGTTACCACTAACAACAATTCCGCGTTACTAAAAGGCATAGGACAATAAACACCCCAGGGAATTATTTAACAAAGTTCACGCGTCGTTATAGCGTGTAGTGGAATGCATTTTCGCCGCATGGAAAAATTGATGGGGGTTTATTCAAAATATGCCTTGGTATGATTTTGCAAATGTGCAAGTTCAGTTGGTTGGTGCGTCAATGGCGTTACATAACTATATACGTAGAAATACAGGCAATCCAACAACTGTTAACTCCATTTTCAACGAGGAAGAGGCTATGACAATAGTAAATGCCATATCGGAAATTGTACATGATGAGGATGGTTTAATGGTTGAAGATGAGGACCCACATATGGCACTGGTGCGATTTCGCATATGGGACAAGTTAGTGTACATGCGTAATAATGGAATGTTAGAAAACATATAATAGTCAACTAACTATTCGTATGCTTGTAACATTGTTCAGCCATGGTCGGGATGTATGTGATTATATTATCTTGTACAATATATATGTGTTTACACGAAAAAATGAAATTTCAATGGTTTACATGCCTTATTTTGTAAAATTATTGGGTTAGAGAAAAAGAAATTTTGTTACGTACTTGTAATAATTAAGTATGGTAGCACGATGGCAAACCACGGCATTATGATTTGATGACTATAACAGAAAAATTAGAAATTTTAAAAAATTAAAATGGGCACGTAATATGTGGTCGTCAACTCAATTTTGGTAAAAGGTAGGAGTATGATTTACCCAATTTTTGTTTAACAAGTTGGGTAAAAGGAGAGAAAAAGTAATTTTGCAAATTTTTTTTCAAAAAATATGAACCAAATTTAAAAAAAAAAAAAATGTTACAACAAACGGTTACAATAGTTGACATAAAATTTTTGCCAAGTTTGCCTTATTTTTTTAAAAATAAAATGCCAAAATTATTAAAAATAAATAAAAATAAAAATTTCTTGTAAAAAAAAAAGAAAAAAAAGAAATAAAAAATAGTCGGCTAATGTGTCAGCCGTGCAACCCACACGCCAAGGTAAATCAACAGGAAAGGGGAGCACCTTTATCCCAAGGACATTTGGGTAATTTTATATATGGACAACTTACCAAAATGTCAAAAAGTCAAAAAAGTCAAAAAATCTATTCTAAATCAAACTTTTTAACCCTAGGATAAAAAAGTTAGAAAGCCAAAAAGTCAACTCATATCTCAAACAAACCCTTAGAGTACCCCAACCTGCAAACTGAAAGGTAAAATACAAATATACTTTCATAATATTTGCTTAAAATATGAATTATCCTATGTGACTTTGGAAATTACAAATACCCGCTTTTTAGATTTTTTCACTTAAAAAAATTAATAGAAAAAAAAATTTAATTACTCTTTTATATAATAATAAAATTACCTAAATTGTTAATTGAAATATATTTCTAACATCAATAAAACTGTTAATTGACTTGATGATTTATTAATAAAATAGGTCATTTGTTATGTGATTAAAAACTTAGAGGGGCATAAAGTAATTTTCAAAATTCCAAAAGACAATTCGTATTTTAAACAAACCTACATTTTGTTTGGTTGGAGGATTTAGGAAGAAATTTGGAAAAGAAAAGAGAAAATGTAGGTGAAATGTGAATAAAATATACTTACATTTCACCTAATTTCACACACTTTTTTTCTTTCTATTTCTAAATCTCTTCCCAAATCTCCCAATCAAACACAGCATAAGAGGTATATTTGTAATTTATCCAAAACGGAAGATGATCAACATCAATTCAGCAAAGTCCACTTTACTATTGGGCCTGTCATGAAGCCCATTTGCACTGTCTGCCTTGCATGGTTTGGGCTAACTCAGGTTTCAGCAATCTATGTCTATATCGGCCCAATTAGTAATCCATCTGAAACCATGCCTCTAAGGAAACGGGCACGTGGGCTTTCTTTCTCTACTTTATGGTATGGGGATGCACTAACTTCTTTTGGTATTCTTTTCCAATGGAAATAGTCATGGGCTTTTGTCTAAACATCTCGGGTGATTCTATTTACATCTAAAAAGTAATTTAGTATGCTTAATTAAAAATTTGAAAATTCAGTTCCTATTATATTTTAATGTACATTTACTAATAAGGATAATACATATTAAATCATAAAATAAAATGTTATTTTTTTTCTCATGATACACTCTAATCACTCATGTGTTCTTGATATTCAAGTCTCTTAATTTTCTTTCATAAGTTTCAATCATTTTGTCTTCATCTTCTACTTTACTACAAAATTTCAATTACATTACCAAAACTCAATATTATCATCAATATCATTGTTTGTTATTGTGTTGTTACTTATAAATATAAAAAAGTTTAAACAATTCAAATCGTAAACACTGTACAAAATATTAAAATTCATAACTTCAAATACAAAAGCTCTAGCTTCGTTCAATAGGTACTTGAATATATATGCAGTGTACGAGTGTATGCACACTCAAAAGTATTGTGAATTTGAATCAGAAATTGATAATAAAAAAATAAAATAAATAAATAAATAAATAAAATGAACTTCCCGTAAAGCAAATGAGTTTCAGAAGGTCCCTATAGTGATGAATTAGGGTTGTACTAATTAATCAATTGAAATGATTTTTCAAAATAATGTAATTTTGGGTTTTGATTTATTTATTATTTAGGTGTATTATAAATTATGATTTTATTTTAAAAGGTAATTTGTGGAAAAATATAGTGTGTATTAAGAGTAAATTATAACTCTAAATAATTTATTAGAAAGTACTGAGAAATTAGATGCACTGAATAATATTTTAGATGCAAATAAAATTCCCAAACATCTCTGTAACAATCAAATAAGAGTTGCATTTAAAACTGTTGGCTTGGAGCAATTTATATAAGTTATTTATAATTTATTTTATTTTAAGAGTATCATATTATTTAGTGTAATTTTTACTTACTTGCATCTTATTAGATATAAATAATTTAAATAAATTCAAATAATAATTGTTTCTCTTAGGAAGAGGAACACTTTTGACTTATATTTTCCAAAAATTTTACTCTACGCATCCTTTGAAAGCAGTGTACCATATGCATTTATAGTTATGTCATTTTTTTTTTTAGTTATGATCAATTTCTTTTTTAGTTATTATAATATTTTAGTTATGACTTATGAGATCTTTAGTTATGCCTCATGCAGTGTTTTATAACTTTTTGTTATTATTACAATTATGACTCAAAAAATATAGAATTATATAATTTTTTTCTTTAATTATAAAATATCTATGATATACACTCTTTGAAGAGTCTATGTGATACGTTTTCCTTTTTATTTTTGACCCCACTTGTAAATTATTTGGGTTTGGAAATGAGAATGCTTTTTAAATGGAAAAGATGGCAATCCAATAAATTAATAAATAAAAGAAATTGCATTCTAGTGGAATAAATTAAAATTATATTATTTTTTCTATAAAAAAAAATGCAAATGGGTTTGTATCCGGTGACAGTGAAAATTGCGTCAAATTGTCAAAATGTAATTTTCCAAATTAAAAGAGTATTCAATACAAAATTTATATCAAATTTACTTTTAGACTAACATAATAATGATCATGTTGGACAATTTTAATATCTTTTTTATTTATTTATATTGTTCATAAATTTTCTTTTGTCTTATTCATGAATCTTATCTTGTTCATGAATTCATGAATGGAGATTCATTACTTTGGTGACTTTTTGTCTTGTTTATGAATGAAATTTAATTAGAATTCATGAACTTGGTGATGAATTCATACTTGGATACACTCTCTCTTTTTTCTAGGTTCATGGTTATTATTATTTTTTGGTGTATTTTGTAATGTCCTAGTGACTTATATATAGTTCCTCTCTTCTATTTTTTTCTATAACGACACACCAACTATTTTCTATACAAGAGAGATTACTAGCAAAGAAGGGTGTTTTTCTTGGTGGAGCTTTGGGTTCACCATCTTGTGCAGAGTTGGCCTGAACCATACGACAAGTGGTCGGGTTGTTGTTTATGTTTAAATTGGGCCGAGCTGGGGTAGTGGGCCGATCTATGGACCGTATTGAAGAGGCTGAGAAGATGGGCCCCGGACAAGTGATAGTCCGGTCTGAAGCAAAGGATTTCCACCGGAGTGAGTTGTTGAGTTTAGTTTGGTTGCGCTTTGTTTGGGTTAGCTCGGTCATGTTGTTCAGAACCGAGGTATATTGGGCTTGCTTTAGGACCTGAGTAAATGGTAGCTCGGCTTGATTCTCCTGTGGTAGCTCGGTCTTTGCATGTAAGGCCGAGGCAGGAGGAAGGGAAGCGGAGCCGGGGTAACAGAGTTCGGTCTTCATTACATAGTTCGGTCGTAGTACATGGAAACCGAAGTGTGCCAAGTCCCTGAGAGGCCTTGGTTCGGTATATAGTTCGGCTCATCTCTCTTGTGGTTAGCTCGGTCTTAGTATATAAAAGCCGAGGTAAGAGAGAGGAAAGTTAGGGCCGAATTAGTGGTTACTTCGGTCGTATTGGAATTTGGCCATGATAAAACCATCTCACTTGGTTTAAGTTGTGAGGGGGGTGTTGGAGGATAAGCATTATCTTCCAAGAGTATGAGTCCTAGGAGGACTCTGCATGGAGGAGTTAGAGTCCTACCAGGATTGTGCTATGCGAAACCTATATAAGCTCACCAATATCATCTTTGGAGAGGTAATGCAATTTTGCTTTCTGAATACACAGAGCTTTTGCCTGTTTGTCTTGCTTACTGACTTAGGCATCGGAGAGGTTTCCGGCACACACCCGCCGGCTAGCTCATGTTTGTATTTTCAGGTGGCAAAGCGACGACGTACAGAGGAACGCAGACTTGATCAACAGGATTATACGAGAAGGTGTATCTCTTTCCCGTACATATGGTAATTATTATTTTTTGGTGTATTTTGTAATGTTCTAGTGACTTATATATAGTTCCTCTCTTCTATTTTTTTCTATAACGACACACCAACTATTTTCTATACAAGAGAGATTACTAGCAAAGAAGGATGTTTTTCTGGGTGGAGCTTTGGGTTCACCATCTTGTCCAGAGTTGGCCTGAACCATACGACAAGTGGTCGGGTTGTTGTATCATGGAGGGGACAAGTTATAATTTTGTAACTGCTGTATCGGTATTTGTGTTCTTCCTACCGCAGTGGGCTTGATCTTCTTAAAAAAAACGAGATATTCGTGTCTTAGCCTGATCTATTTGTATCTCTTTTTCTTTACATTATTTATCAATAAAATATATTTTTTCTAATATTTCACCAATAGATCATAATAATGAATTTTATGTTTTAAAATAAAGAATCAGAAATTTTTTTTTTTAATGTTTGTATGGTACTAATTGTTTAGCTATGAAAGACGATGAATTTGTGTTAACACAACAATAGTACGTAATTATATATATTGGCTTGAACAAATTCTTTATTTTGCATTTTTAAAATTTATGATTTAATATTATCAAAATTACAAATAAAGTTACAACACTGATCAAAATTGAATTGTAAATTTAAGGTTTTGTTTGGATCATAATCGTTTTTCTTTACCTCTACAAATCTTTTCCTGTTAAAAAAATTAAATACTAATTAATCCATTTTTTCTTCTTTTTTCTTTCATAGATTTCCAATCAAATTATTGATTTGAACACATGGGTGTGCTCAATCATAGCTGACCTAAACGCGTTGTACAGCAAAATGTAACCATAGAAGAAAGGCTACCAAACAAAGAGATTTATTGAATGTAACCCCCAAAAAAATAAAAAATAATAAAATTGACTGGCAAAAAAAGAAAAAAAATGGAAAGAAAATAATTTCGAAGTTTCTTTCTTAGTAGCTAGCTAGCTTGTTTGCAGCGCCCTAGGTTCTGATTTTTTAGTTATTTTTAAAAATTTTAATCTTTCTATGAAGAAAGAGAAATTAATATATCCAAAGATGATTTTATTTTTCAAATTTTGTCAAAAAAATATGCATGATGGATATATATGATTAGTTTTTTTTAATGTAAAAGAAGTTTTTTAAAACTTGACTTTTTTTTTGTTTTGTTTTGTCGGTACTCCCCCATATAGCATACTTTTGTGTAGGCACTGAAATGAAACTTTAAAAGTCATCTATGGACTGCTAGGCTGTTTTGGTTAAAAAAAATTAAATTGAATTATTTGGATTACAATGTTAAAGGGGAAAGTGTTTTTGTCATTTTGTATATATCATGTGTTTGGATTGAATTTTACATTTTTGCAAGTGTTGGTTTTTATAACTTTCGAAAGTTAATAATGTAAATTTAAGTATATCAGTAAAAATCAATTAGTCTTTATAGATTTTATAATTGCCAACTAATTATCAAGCGATTGTGTTGAAATTCTTATAGCCTCAATGAAGAGGACTTTTACTGGTGGATTGTTTAAGAGAAAATTACGAATAGTAAAAAGTAAATATAATTCAGAAATCGAATTTCATTAAGTAAATGAAAACTTACAATGAAGTTATAATGATCCAGCCTTGATGAGGTTCATAACAACAAACTACTGAAAAACTACTCCTAGGAAATGAAGTGTAGTACAGGAATTGAAGTGCTGAAAATGTAAAAAAACTGGAAATGTAAAAAACTGGAAAGAAAATATTAAATAAATGATTGGTTTTTGGATCTGAGTCTGGGTTCCTTCTGTTTAGCCATCTCTGCTATTTATACTCTTTGGTGATAATCGTCGAAGTGACCTTCTAATCGTCGAAATACGTTTCCATGATCTCTGGTCATGGCTTCTCTCAACTAGCTCCCACTACACCTCTTTTGCAGTTAGACTTTCATTCTGAATTTGAATTTGAATTGTAGGTAACTGTAAGGCTACGTCATCTAACACCTCTTGACTATTCAGATGCCACGTAGATTCGATACTATCAACATGAACTACCACGTGTCTGTCTTTGATTAGAGACTTGCTTTAATTTCCCAAATTGTCCTTTAGGTGCCATGTGTTACTCTGCGATTGGCTTTTACAATTTATATAGCCAACATTACCCCCACACTAATATAGCCAATACTATGTGATATTAGTGGACTAGTACAATCTACCCATGTCCTAGGATGTGCATGGACTCTGTATATTCTGGAAGTATAACTGTTTTTTAAATAATGAAGCAGTGAACTTCATTAAATCTTTGTGCTTTGCACTTCCATTCTTTGAGTAGATGAAAAGACTAGTACATCCCCAATGGCCAATCACACATTCTCTTAAATTGATTGAGCATAGGAGGAGTCTTTAGAAGATGATTGCAGGCCTCGAAAGAACCTTAATGCATTTATTGGCTACACATATCCGCCTCCATTTATACAAGTCATGGAAGCTTTTGCAAATTACCAACCTTTAGACCAAGAATCTGCCAACTACAAACCTTTGGACCAAGTATTTGCAGAAATGGATCTTGGAAGCTCCTCTTCTTCCCTACCACTGTTTGCATGGGACAAAATTGCTTCTTCTTCCTCCAAGTCCACTAGCTGGGAAAGTTAGTCAAAACCTGATGAACCCCAATTAAGGGAGTGGATTCATCATCAATTTGTTGAATTCGATGATCCCCTTTTTATTCCTCCTTCTGCTCGAAGCTCAGTGGTTTACCCCTATGTACCCATTGATCACCAACGCAGTTTGGAAGACAACTTGCTTATGGCGTGGTATACGTCTTCCATGCCAGTGAAGATAGTGCGAGAAACTCCTCATCCAGACGAAGCACAGGGATATAATCCGTTATTCTTGGCCAAAAAGGCAAAACTTTGCTCTTCTGACTGGCTCGAATGCGTGAATGACCCCTAGTTTCCCTCTTCCTTCGGGATGGATCCCTCTGCACCTCCTCTCCCTCAGAATCCTCATTGGATGGACGAATTGAAACTTACTCTTTTCAAGAATCAGTTTTTTCCTTCCTATCAACCTCCAGCTCTTCCAACTGCATTTGAGTCATACAAAGCTTAGCTTTTGCTTGCTGTCTGCTCTCACTTGCCTTTCAATGTTCTTGGAGACGAGATTCCTCTCAAGATCTTCCAATGGGCCTGTGATGTTATGACTCGGGGTCATGTTCTCAACCCCATTGCCTAGACAGAGCTTCAAGCTTTTTCGGATCAACTTCCACTCCTTCTTCATTGGTACAAAATTTCTTTGGCTACCAGTGACTCTTTGGACGAAATCACAGCCAATCGAATTCAGACTCAGTACGAAGCAAAGAACCTTATTGAAGAATATGATGACTTTAAGAATAAGGATTTAGCGTATTGGATGATTTAAATATGGATGAAATGGAGCAAGACTTGAAAGAGACAAAGTTTGAGGTGAAAGGTGAACAACTTTTTCACCAAATAAGAGCATACTAGCTACAACAACCTAGCTTTGATAGGATAGAAAATAGAATAAAGAAAGAACATACGTTCATTGAACACTGCTAGGTTAAATTTAATGAGCTTGTTACTTTTTCTATTCTCTATTATTATGAAATCGAATTCATAGCCAAGTAGGCATTTCTAATGTAATTACTTACATATCAATAAAACTAGGGGTTTTCTTTCCCTATTCGGCATGATCTGGTTTTATGTTCCAATTGCATGCTTGTGACCATTTTATTTACATAATTCAAATAAAATTAGAGCTTCGAATTAACCAATTTTTACTTCGAAGCCTGATTTGAACATCTCCAAAGTATGGAATACTTGAAACCTAATTTAAGTATCTCCAAAGTATGGAATACAATTGACAATTTTGCCTTAGGTCTTCCCATTCCAATCGCATAGTCAACATAATCTAATAGCTTTAAATTAACCAACCTTTGTATCAAAGTTACTTTTAAGTGCTTCGAAGTATGGAACTACTTTTAAAAATAACAATGTTGCTTCCCAAAAAAGGGTTTATTTTGATAGAAAATTCTAAAAGGAATTTTTCATGTTCAGGTAAGTTTTTTTGGATTTTGATCCTTTACTTGACTTGATACTAGCTTTGTAACTTCAAAGTCTAAAACAATAAATAAGAATCAAATTCCAGCTATAGAATACTTCAAAGTTCACTTTGAAAAATTTTATCTTTTACAAAAAACCTAAGAGCAAGTCTCTAATCCCTTCGAAGCAGATCAAACCTAAACATTCTTACATTCTTAGGCATAAAATGTGCTTCGAAGTCAACTACCTGCTCTCGAAGCCCTAGCTGGATGTTTGACATCTGTCTTTGGAGCCAAATCCTAGCTTCGAAGCCAAATATCTGTTTTCGAAACCAATTTGAGTGTTTGAGATACATTTCCCTTTCAAACAATCACCTTTGAGAGAAGTTTTCCATGTTGTACTTTCAGGACTCCTTTGAATTTTAAAACAAAGGCTTATACTCATATGGGTTTCAAAATTAGTCAAACAATTATCTCGGGTCTTTTTACCAATTTAGACTGATTGGGCATCTTTTGGACAGAAAGATTTAAAAAACCCTTTCTTTTCGCGCTTTTAACTTACTTGCTCGCCCAAAACACAAACCCTTCATTTCTATTGTCCTCTCCTCCTCTTTACTCTTTTTCTAAGCTTCTTCCTTCGAAAACTTCTCCTAATGGCTTCTTTCTCCTTGAAAGTACCGGTTGTGGAGCGTGTGAGCCCATCCGTAGCTTTGAAGAGGGTTATCGTTGAAGAATGTGAGAAGTACAAAGCTGGCAAACAAAGTGCTATCAATGGGCGCATTTTCATTTCCCGTTGTCAAGAATAACAGGAATACATGCTCGGGCCCATTTTTAAGGAGGCCTCTACTCAACTTCCTGTTTTATACCTATGTTTGGAGGATCACTGCCTCCTCTATGAATGTGGTCTTGATTGGGGAAGCTGGAGGATGAACCGAGCCCATCGCTGCTGGCCCATTGTAAGGCTAGAATAGGAGGAATGGTGCGATCGAGTTATTCTTGCCAGGTCATTGGATCTCCAAGAACTTTGTCTCTTTAATGCTCTTCAACTATCCAGGTTCACTATTTCGGAGGATCCATTTTTAATACCTGCTCTTTGTTTTTGGAAATTTACTTTTAATTTCTTCCAATTTAAATGTGGTATGATGGCCCCTACTGTCCTTGATATTTGCTAGCTTTTAGGGTTATCCCTTATTGGCACTCCCTTTGGTCCAAACTATTCTAACCTTAACGTCTATTTTTCTATTCCTCCTCTAAACTCATCCTATAGTGACTTTGTCAAATTTGATAACAAAAGGAAAGGTCCTATAACTGATAGGGAACTATTTTCTTTTTTATTGTATTGGCTTTGTAAATTTCTCTTCTCAGAGGATTATGCTTGAGTTTGCCTCTCTCTCCAAAGCTTTTGTTTTGCATAAAAAGGTAGCTTTAGCTCTATATGTTTTGGATCATGTCTACAGAACTTGCTCCCAATTTTGTGAAAAACCCATGGATGCCAATCAAGAAGGCCTATTTTGGATACTCCAACTTTGGCTTTTTGCATACTTCACTGACCCGCTAGACCCTACCTCTTACGGCATGAAGTTTGCCAAGGTCTCTCTTTACCCTTCCAATTTTGCCTTTTACTTTTCTTTTTTCCATCGACTTCCAGCTTCCTTTTCTAGCCTCTTTTTCTGTCCATTTGAAGCCAACATTAGACCAGCCTGGCTGAGGGCCTTTTTGGTTGATAAGTCCTGCTCTAGGCCGCAACACAAAGATATGTGGGCTTCCATTTTGATTCTGAGGGAGCTTTTCATTGGCACTATAAATCCTAGAGCTTATAAGTGTATTTCTGAGCCCTACTGCCCTGCCCAATTTGCAAGGCAATTTGGATTCACTCAGGGGATTCCTATCCCTCTCTGTAGCCAATCCAACTCAAATCTTGTAAGCAGAGAATTGAAGGTTCCAAGGTCCAGACTGGAGGAAGCAACCTCCAAGTTGATCCAAGACTTAACTGATTTTGAATACTTACCCTTCATTCCGCAAGGCAATATATTGAAAAGATACCAGAATTGGTGGACGACTAATATGGAGGTGCACTTGGCCATCCCACCTCAAGATTTGTTAGTGGGACTAGATGTGCTTCAGGCCAAGTCCAAGGGAACTGGGATCATTACTTACTTTACTGCCCTTGCTATCCCAACTCCTACTCCTGTTGCCGTAAGAACTATTCCTGCTACCCCATCTTCTCCTTCTAGAGTTACTAGAGCTGCTTCGAAGAAAGGTGTGCACTGCTGCCTCCCTCTTTTTTTCTTTTCTTTTTTTTTTTCTCTTTATGATGCCTTACTTAGTTATTTATAGCATCTTTTTGGTGCAGGAGCCTCACAGGAGGACTTTCCTCAAACAGCTCAAGCCTCTAATATCCTCAAAGGCAAGCAGCAACAACAAAGGAAGAGAAAACTTCTGCTTGATCCTAAAGAGGAGACACCTGAGGTTCCCATAGAAGAGGAAGAAGTAGAGAAAGAGAAAGAAACACCATTGAAGAGGAGGAAGAAAATAATAGTTTCTCTTTCTGATTATCTTGAGGAGGAGACAACTGAGGCTTCCATAGAAGAGGAAGAAGCAGAAAAGGTGTCACGACCCGAACCTGCCCCTAAAAGTTTGGGCATGACTCATGCAGAAACATATAATAAACCTGAGATAAATGTATATTATAAGGGCCTGAACGGAAGCATAATATACGTATGAGTAATATCCAAACTTCCATTGAGCTACTATAACATGCCAGGATCATGCATATCAAAATAGAGCATCATATACAGAACTAACCAACTACGTACATGCAACCTTTTCCCTAAGGCGTACAACCAAAAATATTAGTTACAGACAACCTAAAACAGGTAATTAGAATACAAGCCAAAACTTGACAAAAGTCTACAAAGATAGGATGGGTCTTCTTATGTGCCTGACTGTAAGGGTTGACAAAAAGAAACAAGCTTCAGGAGCTAAGACTGGTTCCCGGTTTGACGACCTACAGAAACAGACAATGTAAGGGGTGAGCAAAGCTCAGTGAATATTAATAGTACCCAGATAATTGAAACCATACCTTACAACCAAATGTATGTAAATTAATTCAATGCTACAGAATGATCCATGACCCAGAATGTTACACTTAGCCCTCGGCACCGAATATTCTGAGAATGTTCTTTGTCATAACATGGCCCTCGGCCCAGAATGTTACACAGAACGTTACAGAATGTCACAAATGGCCCTCGGCCCAGAATGTTACTCAGAATGTTACTCAATATCATAAAATGGCCCTCAGCCACATAGTTTCACAAATTCATGTACCACATATTGGCCCTTGGCCTCATAATCACGTTTTACATATCGGCCATTGGCCTCATAATCACATTTCACACATCGGCCATTGGCCTCATAATCACATTTCACACATCGGCCATTGGCCTCATCATCACATTTCACACATCGGCCATTGGCCTCATAATCACTTAGTACACAGATGGCCCTTGGCCACATGAGTTCACAATATCACAATTTCCTTGATGAGTTCCATAATTCACGAGGTTTCATACATAACATATATGATTTCACAATTTCTTTCAGTGTTTCCATAATTCCATAATGTTTCTCGTATAGCACATAACTTCATGTAACATAGTTCTCACATAAGGAAAATACAGTTCGTACTAAAAACTATTAACGGATAAAGGTACATTGTCACATTTCACTTGTTCATCATAAATTAATGCCACTAATTTGCGGACAACAAAGTATGCTTTTTATCTATCAAAATAGTTGTCTTGTAAATAACAGAATTGATACCAATTGCTTACAGATGAGGAGGAATAATATACAATATAGATGTAATATAATAGTTCCATCGTCATACCAGATGCGACTTTCTCAACATTCACCCTGATTTCTTATTAACATATTGCTGGTGGAATCACTTACGAAGAACAGAGCGTTAATACCATAGTCATTATCAGAAGATAAAAATGTACATATCGCGTACTGTTACTCACCGTGTTGGGATGGTGTGTTAGTTCCTTCCGGAGTGTACCTGCGCACATAATCATAACTTGTAAATTAATTCTCTTTTCCTCACATTATTGAGAAACCATTTCACGAATCATTACGCTTCATACGAATTTATAATCACCTTAAAAGCATCAAAAATATTCTAAGAGTCAAACACGAAAGCTAAACAACATATTTCATTTTGAAATTAAGCCTCCCGCCGAGTGCCACTTTGGCCGCCGAGGATCAAAATCCACCAAAGCTGATTTGAATGCCGTTTTTCGCCGGCGAGCTTTACTACGCCGGCGGACCAAGCAAAATTCAAATTAACTTCGAATTTGGGTTTCAACTGTATCCAAAACACCAATTTCTCTTTTGTAAAAACAACTTCAAGGTTAGGGAAATCAAAGCCCAAACCACTAGCAAGACAACTTGAATTTCCATCACACATGCAACATCTACCAGGTCAAGTCTTGAATTGAAATGAAAACCATGGACATACACTTACGAGCTTCATTTTAAAAATCCATGAAGGTCTCTCCCACTCATATGCCAAATATAAACATAATCTCATGGGGTAATGGTAGAAAATCAAAGATTGAAGTATAATTCATACAATTCCTAGATTTGATGTCAAAGTAACCATTTGAGGAGAAACGCTCACTAACCAAACATGATTCATATTCAAACTTAAATTACAAACCTCCATATCAAGAAGAACTTGAGTTTACCTTGGATTAAATCCCACAATTCTATCAATTTTGCTCAACTTTCTTGTTGATTCTCTTTTCCCTCAATTTTTCTTCTCTACTCTCTCTCACTTCCTTTCCTAGAAGGTGTTCCACGTTTTTGGTCTTAAGTCAAAAGACTTAGATTTATATAAAAAAAATATCAAGAGGCATATAGGACGAAATCCAATCGCTTTATCATTCCGAAATCGAAATTTCGTAAACATGCTTAATATTACGTAAAATTATCTTTGTGCGGTATATAATCAATTTCAGTTAATTAAGTCGTTAAGGCCTCCAATTTCTGCTCTAAACATTCTAGAGGAACAGATATGTTCCTTGTTCAACAGATAGACTTCCTTAAACATGGATTTCACTTACATCACTTTAATTTTCTACGGAATTTCCTAGGAAACATTCAAATGCTCACATCAAGGACTAAAAATATATCAGAAAACATATATGAGGGTCGGGTTATTACAAAAGGAGAAAGAAATACCATTGAAGAGGAGGAAAAAAATAACAATTTCTCCTTCTGACCTTATTGGTGATCCTATTCATGAGGCAGCTGCTAAGGCCATGGAGGAAGAACATTCCAAAGAAATTATTGTATTTCAGGTCTGAAAAGAGGAGGTAGCAACAAATACTAAAGGATGAAGCTACTGCTGCTGATGCGCTACAAAGGGGCGGCAAGGAAAAAATAGACTACTGAGCTCTATACCCCTTGCAGCTCTCCAATCATTACCAATACAACCTTTGAGGTTTGTAATTTCTCCTTTAACTCCTTTTGATTCCATCTCAAGACTTAACAAAAAGAATTATCATTTTCTTTCTATTTTCTGTTTATGCAACAATAGTTATTCCTCCTCCGACATTGGCCTCTTTGGTCTTAAGAAGAACAATGAAGGCTTATACTGAAGTGCCAATGATTATAAAGCCTATTCAGATAGTACTTTCACTTCCCAGCTCTATATCCTCTATGCTTTCTTTTTTAAAGTAAAGCATTCCACATTCCTTACGCCCAGGCTTAACATCATACCTGCCCCATCTATCTTTCCTCTCCTATCATTTTACTTTTCCTATAATCATGGCTACTCCTGTATCACCTAAGAGAATTCCAGTGGTCACTTTATCTTCAGTGATAACTAGTACTCGCAAGGAAGATACTTGTGGCTCACCAATTTCCTTTCAACCATCCAGCTCCAGTCCTTCTTCTTTAGACTTGATGGTAGCCAGGACTATTGACTCTGCGAGGGAAACTTCTACCCCTTCACCTATTCTCATGCTTCCATCTCTTCCTTCAACCAGCAATCCCTCTGTACTGATAATGTCAGATGAGAAGATAATAATCTTCAAAGCTCAACTAGCCAGCTTGTTTGGCATTTCTTCACCAACTCGGGTACCAAGCAGTGAGACTGAACCCTTGACCCTTGCTGATTCCTTGCTAGAGATTTTTGAGAGCTCCTCTACTGCTGCTGAAGCCTCTTTACCTCGAGCGGACTTGGGCACTTGCTTAGATTTACTGTAAACATTTTTGAGGATTTCATTTGAAGTTTTGCAGAGACTTATCATCAAGGATGGTTTCCTTAAATGCTGCTAGGCCTTTGAGCAATCTGATCTAGCCTTTTCAAGCCATCTATCTTAGGCAGCAGCCACCATAGACTTTTACATCAATATTTGCCAAATGGCTAAGCTGTAGAAGAAAAACTGCTGAAGGATAAGGAGTTTGTATCCCACATCCATGCTGAAGTGTTTGAATTGAAGGGACAATACTCATATGCATCCCAATTTAGATCACAGCTGTTGGAGAAGAAAGCTCAACTGGAAGAGGAGCTAACAGCAGTCAATCTAGCCTTGGATCGAAATGCCAAGAAGCTATAAATTATTAACCAAGGGCTGGCTGACAAAAAACAAGACATGGCTATAGCTATTCAGTTGTTCCCATCTCTTAGAAGTAGAGAATCAATTGTAAGGGAACAATTGAAACACTGTACTGATTTCTGGGCCAATTTGTGGCTGCATGTATCTAATTCTTTATAAAATGAAAAACCCTTTATTATCTGTATGGGTGTATCATGCTCTATCATTATATTATTTAGCACTTTTTACGTTCCTTGTGTCTCCCACATAGTTGGATAATAAGGCTTCAAGTACCTGCAATTAATTTTCTTGGGATGCACATATCTATTCAGATTTCTCAAATGGTATGCTCTCCCAAGCAAGACTCTATGAATTTGATATGGTCCTTTCCAATTAGGTAACCATTTGCCAAACTTATGATTTTTAATTCTTATTGGAAGTATTGTCTTCCATACTAAATCACCTTCATCAAAGCTAATGTGTCTGACTTTCTTATTATAGTTTTTGACTGCCTTTTTCTTTTGGAAAAGAATACTATTTAATGCCAAAATTCTAGCTTCATCCACACTTTCTAATTCCAAGAACATGTTTTGATGGTACTTCTTAGAAGTTAACTGGTGCTAGCATTTTACTCTCAAGGATTTAATATTAATTTCCACAAGCAACACTACATCATGTCCATATACTAAGGCATAAGGAGTGATTCTTATACTTGACTTTAGAGAAGTTCTATAGGCCCACAACACATCTAACAACAAGTTATGCCAACCCCTAGGATTGTCTTCCACAACTCTTTGTATTCTTTTTTTCAAGGATTTATTAGATGATTCAACCTGACTATTTGCTTATGCATAATAAGGGGTGGAATTAATAAGGCTAATTCCAAACTCTACTGTGAAAGATTTTACCATCTTTCCGTCAAATACAGTCCCATTATCTACAGTTATGGTCTGTGGGATGCCAAATCTATGGATCAATTCCTTGATAAATCCAATAACTTCAGTCTGATCCACAGCCTTATAAGACTTAGCTTCGATCCATTTAATGAAGTAATCTGTGGCCACTAGAATGAAACAATGTTGCTTCGAAGAAGGTGGATATATTTTCCCTATCATATCCATTGTCCATCCTCTAAATGGCCATGACTTCACTACTGTATGCAAATCAGCTATCGGAACATGCCTCATCACACCATGCTTTTGGCATGCCTGACATCCTTTTGCATACTCTATGCAATCCTTTAGGATGGTTGGCCAATAGTAGGAATGCCTTTTAGGCAACCATTTCATCTTCACACTAGGCTGATAGGCACCACAAATACCTTTATGCACCTCAACCATAATAGTCAATGCTTCCTGTGGCCCTAAACATTCCAACAGCAATCCATTTGCTCCCCTTTTGTAAAGAGTATTGTTATACACTATATATTGCATAGACTGTAGTTTAATTTTCCTACTGGCCTTCAAAGATGGGCCAGTTAAACATTGAATGATTGGATGTCTCTAATCATGCTCTTCTAAGTTATTCTGGTTAATTTCTATCATGATTTTCCTTTTAGCCAAAAGTGGTATTAACTTCTGGTATTTTGCGTGACTTATGTCCATTTGGGTATTCCCCTTTCTTCTGAAATTCGAAGCCTTTTGGGCCACATCATTGGCCTTATGGTTCATGAATCTTGGGATATAAGTCACATGGGCTATCCGAAACTGAGAAAGCAAATGTAGTGCAGTAACATAATATGGTAACATGCTTGCACTTTGACACGTGAAGATTCCTTTTACTTGGTTGATTACCAATTGGGAATCCCCAAATATATCAACTGCATGAGCTTGTAATCCAATAAGTATCTCAAGTCCCATTATTAAAGCTTCATATTTAGCTTGATTACTGGAACATGTGGTTTTATCCACTCTGAAACCATGTGTAGTTTGTACCCCCTGAGGTGATTTAATTATAACACCAATTCTAACCAAACCACTAGCTTTTGATCCATTGAACCACATTTGCCATGACTTAACATTGATCATACTAAGATCTATTATCTCCTGGCTTTCTGTTTGACATGGATGATCTGCCAAGAAGTTAGCCAAAACTTGTTCTTTTACTGCCTTTTGGGGGACATATTCTAGATGAAATTGGGATAAAACTAATATCCATTTGTTAATTCTTCCTCTCAACATAGGTTTAGATGTGGTTGCAATTACCAAGACAATAGTAGACAAAAGATAATATCTTAATTTCATTGCTACAAAGTACAATACAAGGCACAGCTTTTCTACAGCTGAGTATTTACATTCACAAGAATTTAAAAACTTACTAAGGTAATAAACTGCATGCTCCTTGCCTTCTTCATTGTCCTAGGTTAGGAAAACTCCCAATGAATCTTTTGCTGCAGCAATGTATAACTTCAAGGGCTTGTTGCTCCTTCGCGGCAATGTTTTCAAAACCGAACCAATGAGCGAACTGGAAAATGGATCGGGTGGATGGGTTACCGATTCAATCGTCGGGTCAAAGTGGTCGAACCGTGACGTCATAATTAATATTATATAATTAAAAAATATAACTATAAATTATAAATAAATAAAAAAATGTATAAATAATCAAATAAAAATAAAAATTGTTGCATAGCATTTATTAATAATATTTAATAAAGTCATAATTGATAAAAAAAAAAGTCACTTATTTTAAAGAAATTAAAATTTTTAAACATTCTTTCCAAACAAATTGATTGAATGCTAGATTTAATTTTGGAGGGAAATAAAATTCTCAACCCTCCCTCCAATCAATATGTGTCAAATAATTTGATTGAATTCCACATAAAATTTTCTAGGTTCACTTTGAAAAATCTTTTCCTATAAATAGGAATAGACTTTCATAATTTTCTTAAGCTTTCAATGAGACTCTTCCTTATAAGAGGAGACTCTTGAAATAAGAATTTTTAATCAAAATTTTGAAATATATTTATATATATATATATATATAAATATAAGAAAGAAAGAAAGAAAAGAATAAAAAAAAAAAAAATCGGACCGACCCTGCCGACCACTGGTTTTGCCGGTTCGACCACTAGGTCACCGGTTTTCACTGATTTTGCTCCCATTCCGGGTAGCGGGGGTTTGGCCGCTCGAGCGGGGATTTCATGCATCCAGTATCTCTGCTTCCGTTCACAGTCCGCTTGAGCGGGGGTTTTTGCCGCTCGAGCGGGGACCTATTTTTCAGAAATTTCATAAAATATTTTAATGCATGTTTTGGGCGTTCTCATTACATTTTTGGCATTCCTAAGGCTTAATTAAGTTATGATAATGAGATTAGAAGTATGTGTGTGTGCTTTATGTGTTGAAAGATTATGCTGTAATGTTTATATTTGCAGGTCAAACCTTGAAGACCGTGCAACCGGTTTTGGAAACCCACTGTGAGTAACATTTCTGTAAAGTTATGTTCCTATAAAGTATGTTTCAAAAATGCTATGTTATGTTATGTTTTCTGAAAGGATAATGTTTTCTGTGAACGAATGTCCTATTTGCGAATCTAGTATGGCATCCATAGAAAGTCCCAAGTCATTGGGGACGGCATGTTAGTGCGGGTCCATGACCAGTTTATGAGATTTCGTTAGCTACTTCATTGTGGTGATATGTGTTTAATCAGTATCCGGAACTAATTACTCTAGTCGGAAGACGTTCTGTTATGTTATGGTCTATGGAGTATGCCATTATGTATGTTCTGATATGGTTGATTATGATTATGAATGATTTGATTTACGGATACATGTTATGCGGAATTCGTTCATTAACCCTTTACTTTCATGTTACTTGCTGGGCTTTATCTCACTATTGTACATATGTATTTATAGGTGAGCATTCGGAGAGTCAAGCCTAGGCGGAGTTTTGATCGAGCCGCCGTTTCGAAGCCTACCCGGTGTTTTGGTGCCTCCGAGCTGGGGCTAGGCCTGGAAGGTCGTTTTGCGAGTCATGTTTGGTTGTATCTGTGGCTTTTGCCTATGTGATGTATATGATCTTTTGATATATGTTATGTAATGTAATGGGTAAATTAACACATTTTGGCATGTAAGTGTATGTTCATATAAATGCATAGCTCTTTGGACTATAGTATTTTGTTTTCGCTTCCGCGAGCCCCGATTAATTATGTTTTGTATAGGAAGGCCTGTGGTAATCTAGGATTACTGGTCGGTTACGATACCAAACTTTTTGGGGCGGGTTTGGGTCGTGACAACCCGGTTCATCTGTATCCCATCAGTGAATATGGTGCATATACTACCCCAAGAGTTTCAAGTTGAAGATGAAAACCAAGGTCAGGAGATTGACCCAATTCCAGCTTCTAGTAAAGACTCACAAGTGAGTATGGTGCAAGACGAATCCGAAGTGGCCACACCAATGAAAACTGGAGATGAGAGTGAGGAAGAGGAGAATATTAACCTCTCATACCCTTTTGAGTATCCCACGACATCCATGACACAGCATGTCAAACCCTTGGACTACTGGCTGTACCTGTTTCTTTTCCTGGCCAACTTGTTCAATTACTTCAGAAACATCTTCCATGCTACATTCTGGCACTTCATTACTAATAACCTCCTTCGAGTAGTTTGTTTTTGCTGGTTTTTCGACCAAAAATGTCTGTTCAGCCATGAAGGCTTCAAATAGTTCTTCCTCAACCATCTCCCTCCTTTGGCACTATCACTTTCCATCAAAGCCTTTTCCAATGCTGCCAAACTTGGATCTTTCTTTGGCTTTCAGTTCAAAATGAACTTTGGCCAATTGCTCTTTGCTGTAATTCCTTTTGTCTTAAGGAGTCGATCTTGGATTATGATCTAACTTTGAACTTTTTTCTTCCTCTGTCTGGCCCTTTGGCTGGACCAATGAAGAGCTTTCTCCACTTTCTTTTAGATCCTTCTGGTACTGAGTGTACCTTCACTGGATCTTCTTTCTTTGGGACCTAGAAATCACTGGGACCATATTTGGTTCCTTTGTTTTTGATGTTTAAGTAACACCCAATTATTTTGAGCCACCAAAGGAGGTTTAATCATCCTACCTTGGTCTCTAACAACATTTCTTTAGGTAGACATTTCCCTAGGTTTGTTCTGCATGACAAACCAATTTGGGATTCCAGGTACCCATGAACCTACTAACCCAGTTGTTGAACTGTCTCTTTCTTCCCTCGAAGTTGGCTGTGAAGGCCACTGCTTGCCCCTAACTACCTGTTTTGGGCCTAATTCAAGCCTTCCATGAAAGTGGCCACTTTCCTTTTTGTGTGAGGCTGGTCTAAGAGGCCAATCTCTGGCTTTGATCCCATGACTTGAACCCACTTCAAGTTTCCTCTCAGAATGATTACCCTCCATTCTATAATAGTTGGGTGGTCTGGATTCATGTAAAGGTCTCTTACCCTTGAAATGTACTCTAGTGGTTGTTGGCTCAACCATCAATGACTGCTGCCTAATACCAGTTGGATATGACCTTTTATTATAAGCACTGGTTGGTTTAGGACGCTTCTACACATCCTTGTAATACTGTTTCCCATCAATCGGAAGCTCTTTCAACCACTTGTAGCTTAACCTGCATCTGGGACACATTCTTTGCATGACAGCTGCTTCTAAAGAATCATCATCCAGTGCCTTTTCATCAGAGTCTTCCCTCTGGCCTGTAACACCTTGTCCAACAGTTGGTAAACTTCTAGCATCTTTCTTGGCAGTAGTCTGGCTGGCAACATGCATTTGCACATTAACCTCTTCCAATTCTTTCAAGGATAAGTTCTGGAAGTCTGGCATAATAACATTGGTTGCTACTTCACCAATTTTTGGAAATGGATTAGTGTCAATCCCCTTGGCCTTTTCTGCTTTAGCTGGGAATTTTAAGCTCCCCTTTCGAATCTGCTCTTGGATCCTGTCTCGAAAAACAATGCAGTTTTTAGTTGAGTGAGACTAAGAATTATGCCATTTATAATACACTCTTCTTTTAAGTTCCTCTAGAGACAGAATTTTGACTCCTTTTGGTAACTTCAGGAAGTTTGCCACAAGTAAATAATAAAAAATGTCATCTGCCTTCGTTAAATCGAAAGAGTATTTCTTATGAAGGTCTTTCTTTTTAAATTGCTAGTCTATTATTGTGTCTTTATTAATTAATGCCTCACAGATCACAGGTTCTTTTCCTACAATCTCTGTTATATCAATCTTATAATTAGGATCTCTATAATACGTCTTGTATGATGCATTACTTCAATCTTGTTCTTCCTCTAGTAATGCTTCATACCTAGACACCTTATAGGTTAGTTCCACTAAGTCTCTAAACTCAGTTGAGTCGAACTTCTTTCGAAGCCTAAACTCTAGACCATTTTGAGCCAATCTCACAAATTCAGGCTCTGGTAGGATGATCCTACATTTGTTTCGTGCTCTTTTGAATCTGGCAATAAACTGAGTAGCCTTCTCATCAGGCCTTTGACTCAACCTTGCCAAGTCTGCCATGGAAACTTCTGGCTCTGTTTGGAAGAATTGGGCATGAAATGCCTCCTCCATTTGTTGCCAAGTTTGGATAGAGCCAGGTGTAAGGTTAATATACCATACAAAGGCTGCCCCAGTCAGAGAATTTGGGAACAATCTTAATTTCATGTAATTATTATTGGTAAATTCACCACATTGAGCAGTGAACCTAGCAATATGCTCAACTGTTGACTGGTTTCCATTCCCATAAAAAGGAGCAAAGTTTGGTATCCTAAATCCTCTTGGGTATTCATGTACCCTATCTACCCATTCTGGATATGGCTTTCTGTACACAAGAGTTTGAACCCCCCGAGCTATCGGTCCACATATCTCTCTAACAATATTAGCAATTTGGTCCCTAGGAACCATATTTTGTATTTGTTGAACCACTACTAGAGGAGCAAACACAAGATTTGCTGGAGAACCTTGTGCCTGAGGTCTTCTTGGTCCATAGGGCGGCATATTTGGGACTGGTTGTCCCTATGGTGTCGGTTGCTGTTGAGGGTATATGTGACCCCTATGAGCCTGTCTTACGAAAGGACCTGCAAAAGGTGTTGGAATAGGTGTTGTGTTTCTTCCAGTTGCAGGAAACCCTTCCAACCCCTCGGGTACAAATTTGAACAAAGGATTAGTAAACCCCCTCGTGCTAGGTATGGCTTCAAACATGAGATTTGGAAACATCCTTATGCCATTTTCTTGTGTTGGGCCAGATCTACCAATTTGCATGGCATCATTGTTAAGTAGTGAGGCATTTTGATTTGTCATAAGCCTCGAAAGAGGCTTATACCAAGATTAAGGTGATGGTCTTTCATAGTTTTGGTTATTAGTTTGACCATTAGTATGTCCATTATTCTCCATAGGCTGTTTATCTCTAGCCAATCTTTACTGAGGAACATTTGAAATTTCCTCTATGTGCCTTGCGTTAGTTGGTTGATGAGTATTCATTCGATCCAAAAAAGATGTTGTCCATCTTTTCATTGTGTTCATTAACTGCTGTCTCATAGCATCTACTAGGCCTCCCCATGGATTCATTGTCTGAGTAGATGGAACAATGGATGGTCCAATTCCTTGGTCTCGTCCAATATTTTGAACATGTGGTACTTGTTCCGAAGTGCTGGTCTGTTCAACCATAGGTTCTGATGAAATAGGTACTTCCACAGGATGTGTTATCATATTATCCTCTGGATTAGACATTTCTACCTCTCCTTCCATGTCTTCTTCCAAATGTTCATTTTCTCATTATCTCCGACGTCTAGCCATTTCAATTAGTCCCACTGGGCGTGCCAAAAATATATGTTAGCTTTTTGGCTTTCAAAGGTTATTATGGTAATTTTGAGCATGCCAGCAAAGATCAATCAGTCCTTATAGAATATCAATTGCCAACCAATTATCAGACGATTGTGTTTTAGTTCTTTCAGCCTCAATGAAGAGGACTTTTATTGGTGGCTTTGTTTAGGAGAATTAAGCAAACAATGATTAAATGAAGAACAATTGTAGCATTTCATTAAGTAAAATGGAAGACTTATAAAGATCCAAATCAGCCTCGTAGAGGTTTATAGCAACAAACTACTTGAAACTACTTTTATGAACGAAATGCAGTGCAAGAATTTGAAGTGCAGAAATGTAAAGAATAAAAAATGTAAAAACTGAAAGGAAAAATAAAATAGATAAAACTGGTTTTTTGGATCTGAGTCTGGGGGCTTTTTCTGGGGCCTTCTCTGCTATTTATACTTCTCAATGACAACCGTCGAAATGCATTTCTAACCGTCGAATCATCCCTCCATGATCGTTGATCATGCTGCCTTACAGTTAGCTCCATTATGCCATATCTGCAGTTAGGTTTCCCTCATGATTTTGAATTTAAATATGAGTAACCGTTGAAACCATGTCATTTCGCATCTCTTTGCTGATCCAGTGCTATGTAGATCCACAATAACCAATACTAACTGCCACGTGCGTGATTACGATTGAAGATTTGAATTGTCTTCCCGTATTGCCCTCATCCAGCCACGTGTCGAACTGTGATTGGCTTATACAAAATATGTAGCTTATATTACCAAAACTCACTATTATCATCAATATCATTATTTATTATTGTGTTGTTAATTACAAATATAAGAAAATTTAAACAACTCAAATCATAAACACTGTACAAAATATCAAAATTCATAACTTCAAATATAAAATGTATAGCTTTAGCTTCGTTCAATAGGTACTTGAATATATATATGCAGTGTTTGAGTGTGTACACACTCAAAGGTATTGTGAATTTGAACCATAAATTGATAATAAAAATAAATAAATAAATAAATAAAACGAACTTCCCGTAAAGCAAATGAGTTTCAGAAGGTACGTATAGTGATGAATTAGGATTGTACTAATTAGTCAATTGAAATGATTTTTCAAAATAGTGTAATTTTGGGTTTTGATTTATTTATTATTTAGGTGTATTATAAATTATGATTTTATTTTAAAAGGTAATTTGTGAAAAAATATAAGATGTATTAAGAGTAAATTATAATTCTAAATAATTTATTAGAGAGTACTAAGAAATTAGACGTATTGAATAATATTTTAAATGCAAATAGAATCCCCAAACATCTCTGTAACAATCAAATAAAAGTTGCATTCAAAACTGTTGGTTTGGAGCAATTTATATAAGTTATTTATAATTTAATTTATTTTAAGAGTATCACATTATTTAGTGCAATTTTTACTTGCTTGCATCTTATTAGATATTAATAATTTAAATAAATTCAAATAATAATTGGTTTTGTAGTAAGAGGAATACTTTTGACTTATATTTTTGAGAAATTTTACTATACGCATCATTTGAAAGGAGTGTACCATATGCATCCACAATTATGTCATTTTTTTTCTTTAGTTATGACCAATTTTTTTTTTTAGTTATTACAATATTTTAGTTATAACTCATGAGATCTTTGGTTATACCTTATGTACTGTTTTATGACTTTTTTTTTTATTGCAATTATGACTCAAAAAATATAGAATTATACAATTTTTTTCTTTAATTATAAAATACATATAATACACACTCTTTAAAGATTCTGTGTCATAGTTTTTCCTTGTTATTTTTTACCCCACTTGTAAATTATTTGGGTTTGGAAATAAGAATGCTTTTTAGTTGGAAGAGATGACAATCCAATAAATAAAAGAAAATTGCGTTCTAGTGGAATAAATTAAAATTATATAATTTTTTCTATATAATTTTATGTGTGTTTGCAAGCTTATGAGAAATGTTATATCACTACAAAATTTATATCAAATTTACTTTTAGAATAACATAATAATTGTGTGAGCCAATTTCCGACCACATTGCCAAACAGGTACTCAGCTGGAGAACACTGGCAGAATAGATTAAGCCCGAACGACCTATCAACAAAAAGATAAGATTTCGGCGGTGGTTCATCCACCCGGAGAGACTCCAACAATCAAGTCAATTATCTCTCAAAGATAACAAAAGTACTTAACTCACTATTCAGAATACAAAAAGCGTACCTTGGACCAATGAGGGTGCTTTTATTTTATAGCCAACAATGACCTAATCCCAGTAGAAGCCTAACTTCAATGGACTCTGGCTCAATGCTAATCCTAGACTCCCAGATAGATTGAGATAAACTCCCTAAGAGTCTTATCTTTATCCAAACTGAAGTCCTCTCTCATTCTAGGACTCTTGTCTCTTATTCGCTTATCTCGGATTCCGATATCTTCGCAGATAACCTCAGCCTAGCTGGGATCATCTCGGCGTCATAACCGGGACACGTGGCACCTCGGCTGGCACTTCAGTGCAACCTCGGCCATGTGTTGTTATTCAAAAATTATGTCCCCACAACTGCCCTTTAGGTTCTATTACCTCGGCATCCTGAGGTGATGGAACCTATATCATTTCTTCTAGTTAGCACGTCGGCTAAGCTTACCTTATCTTTTATTACCGAGGTCATCATTCGTTGGCCCCATATACCAAGACCTATAATCTGTTTTCATCAATGCTTTAGAACCAATAACCAAGTTTGTTTAAGTATTTTAGCCGAGATCGTCCTACTAGCCGAGCTCCTGTTCCATTAAATTAAGAACTCCAAGAGTTTCAATACGCGTATAAGCTGTCGCACACGGTATTTCAACCGTTTTTGCCACGCGTCTCTTTCCCATTGAACCGTACCTGACACGCGTCATCAAGTTGCGTCATATTTGCGTACGCCGTCTGACAAGCACGTTGTCCTAGGCACATTAATTGCAATTCTGCCGCCATTCCGTATGTTTGATAAAAAATCATCCCTCTCTCCGTCTTTTCATTTCTTCACCATCATTTTTATTCAAACTCTCTCTCTCTCTCTAACTTTCTCAAATTCTCCATTGTTTCAAGCTCTCAAGCTCTACAACTACTTCGTTCACCTCCTCCAGCGAAGTTTTGGCTATTCTTCTCCACTTACAGCCACCGTCTAACCCCGGCGTACTTTACATCGGATTCATTTTTCTTTGGTGAGTCACTATTTCCTCCTTTATCAGTCTATGTTTTTCTTTAAAAACCCTCACTGTACTTCTTGTTGCCATTGCCATCCTGTTCACCTTCTTGATTGTAAATTTGTGTGTATGAATTCAACCATGTATTTGAGCATGTCTATCTTATGACTTTGTTTTTGCCCAATTCATTCTTGAGTATACACACACTGCTCACACATTTGTTCATTTTGCCACTGTTTTTGGCCTCGCATCCTTATATACACTCTGTCACAGTGTTCTTGATAGTTCATCACTTTTCTTAATTATGAATCACATTCTTGTTTATGTTTTCTGTGTGTTTTCCAGATTCTTGCCTTTAATTTTTGTTTTCATAGACTTAGGTTTTGGGATTTGCTTTAGATCTCCAAACTCTAGGAAAATTGAAACAAATTCCATTTAGATCTTCAAAAACCCTTGCCCAGCATACGTTTAGGTTTTGCCGAGGTCCTTAAAACCCTATCAAACCACTTTCTTCTAAAATCCAACATCCTGTCCCTCTAGCCGACATCATGGGTATGTTCAGGTGGCGAGTAAATACCCCAACTAAGTTAGAATACTTTAGGCAGGAGTTCGCCATCCCTACCGACGTTTATCTTAAGTTGGCTGGGGAGGACGACTCCATCATGCCCATAATAGACTCCATGTCTTTCCCAGTGGTTGCCTTTCTAGAGTATGGACTTAGGCTCCCACTCGATACTCTCTTCCGAGAAGTCCTTCATTACTATAAACTGAACCTAATGCAGCTAGCCATTAACTTTTACCGAGTTATCAATGGTATAATTACCTTAGCCAAAAGAGAGAACGCTAGGGTTACCCTTGTCAACATCCAATACTGCTACACCATGTGCGGCCTGAAATTGGAAAAAGGCTATATCTACTACCTTAAGCCTAGGTCTATGGAATACAAACTTGTTGCTGACCTCCCTGACTCCAACAAGCGTGTTGGAGACGTTTACTTCATCGTCTCGGATAACTGGGAGTTTCAACCAGATGATGACCTTCACCTCTATCCCCTAAGCCGAACGGTTTTCAGAGAGGAAGATGGTAAGAGTCAAGTGTCACATTTTCTTGCTTTCAAGTCTTTCTTACTTTGATATTTTTGTATGTGCTAACGTCCATTTGTTTTGTCTTTGCAGCTCTTTCTCAGCCCCCGAAGGATTTTCGCAAAAACTTCTACCCCAGCAAGGACTTTAAGAAGCTGCTGGACTTGCTTGTTAACCAGCGCAAGGGCCCTCTGTTTCTGGATTTCATCCCAACCTACAGATCGGTGCTTTCTGATGTCCCGAAGAAGAAGAGCAAGTCTCCTCCTTCCGCCACAACTCCTCCAACAACCTCATCACCTCGGCCAGATCAGAGATCAACCTTTGATCCAGTAGAGCAACCATCAACCTCGGCTCCACAACTGATCCCTCATTCTCAACGTAAATGCCGACGTCGAACCATAGCCACTGTCGAGATAGGTTGTAAGAAGGCTGTAACAGACGACCTTCTTGCCGACATCTCCAACACTATCACCGCACAACCATCACCATCCCAGTCTCAGCCAAAGCCGAAACCAAAAAGGCTGAAGAAAGCATAATCCAAGGCAACGATAACTCAGATCGACTCTGAGGACACCTTGCCGATCTCCAAAATTACTGAGGCGGAAAAAGTTGCCTCAGCTGCCGAAAAGAGGCCTGCCGGGGTCGCACCCTCTGAGTCAACCAAGTCAAAGAGACCGAGGTTCGAGTCGGCAACAATCTCGGGCTCTCTGAAGTCTGATGTCCCCTGGGCTCCCCCAATTACAATTGAGGACAAGCTGGTCAGGGCTATCGACAGCACCGACGACATTGAAGTCGGTGTTGCTCTCTCTACTGCCTTGCTCCTTCCCAAAGATCTCAATAGCAACGCCGAGATGAGCGAGTACGAAAATTTTGCTTTGATATTACAGCACTCTGTACAGGTAAGCTCCCATCACTTGGTACTCTCCACTCTCTATTTTTTCATACTTAGAGAATTTTTACTAACATTTGTTTTTTTCATTTTCTTCTTGGCGATCCAGCATGGCCACTCCTTCGTGATGCAAGCCTTCAACATTAGGAAGGAGTTGGTCAACAAGACCAAGGAGGTTGCTAGCTTGCAGAAGACCATTAATAGGGCTGAGGCCAAGATGAAGACTCTAACAGACCAGGCCGAGGAAGCCAAGAAAGCTCAGGATGAGGCCGAGGAGAGGGTTGGGGCTGCTGAAGCCATTGCCAAAGTCTTTGAAGCCGAAAAGAAAGAGGTCGAGGCAAAGACTGCTGAAACCCAGGTCGAGCTCCATGTTGCCTTGGCCACAAAAAAGGCTAAGATCAAGGCGGCGGATGAGAAAGCATACGAAGAGGGGGAAGCCGACGTCCATGAGGACTACAAGAAGCAAGTAAAACAGGCATGCAACAAGGGTTTCATCCTTGGTTGGATGGCTGCTTTAAAAGAGTTGGCTATCATTGAGGACTCGTCTCTCCAAGATAATTGCTGTATTGTCCTGCTATTTCCCTCAACTCCAAGCCAATCCAAGGACGAAACTAAGTCCGAGGATCAGGCTGAGGCCGAAAAGTCTGAGAAAGCGGAAGCTACTGGGGCCAAGTCCTCAACTCTGAATGAGCAAGTTGACTTGACTCAGGATGAGGAAGATGAAGTCTCAAAGGGTGCCTCCTCCCAGAAGACAACCTCCGAGGTTCCTATCGCCAAGAGGAGCATCGATCTAACTCTTCAAGAGATTGACGCTGAGATCGAGGCTGAAAAGGCTGCCGAGAAGTCTTCCCAACTGTCTTCTGGGACCGAGACCCAGCCTGCCGAGTATTCTTGTTATAATCTTTTTCTTTATTTCTTGTACCTTGTACTTTCTTCTTTTGAACAATGTTTTGGCTTTTATTTGGCCGATGTGCCTTTTTCTACTCTGAACAAGTAATCTCCAATATCAGGCCGAAATGCCTTTTTGTATTTGAACTTCCTTATCTGAATGCAAGTATACCTTTCTTTTTGTATTTCTTCTAAGTGCTTGGATGTATGCCTTTTCTTTACTGTCTTGTATGATTCTATACTTAGAATAATTTGCATGTCTTTGAAGTACACCTTAACTGTGCAATCTCCTTGGTTTAACGCTTGAAAATATTTTCACAAGTGTTGGCACCTTGCTTTTACTTATCAAGACTTCTGTCTTTTATTATTTTCCAAGTCTTGGCAACATGGTAATCTCAGCAAGTACGTAGATACTTCTTTCAACAAATTTTGGGTTAACTTCAACTTGTAAATTTTCGTAAAATTTCAACAAGTGTTAAACCAATCTTCTTTCAACATAACCTCGGTTTAACTGCAACTTGTAAATTTTTCTTAAAATTTCAACAAGTGTTAGACAAACCTTAGCTTGTAAGTTCTAATTCCCAAGCATCATTCTTTTAGCCCTCTGCCCCCTAATATGAACTTAAGTTCCACTTGGGTTCTCATTAAGTATGTGGCTTTGACCTCGTCGCCGAGGTAGTATTCAAACAAAGACTGGCCGAGGTTACCAACATTGGTTTCTCTGTTTAATCTATATACTTAGTTTCAATCTGTGTTTGACTCTGCCGATATGGCAAGTCCAAGTTAATTTCAACTTAGTTCAACTCTATTATATGCAAGTATAATTCAACTCTGCCATTGTGATAACCCTGTTCCGTATTATGCTAATTGGTCCCTATTATGAATGTGATTATATGTTTGATATGATTTTGTGTGCCAGTTATGTGAAAATATGTGGTTCTGAATTTCTATCTGTTTACCGTAGGAATATCTATTTGATTCTCTGCTTTGGAAATTAAATTGAAGGCCTTATCGGCCATAGAAATCGAAATTGATTACGCCATTGTGATTGGCGAAATTTTTAGAGCCTACGGTGAAATTTAATTCGAAATGGATTCGGATCAGATTAATTAGATTAATTTAATGGGTTAGTGCTCAACTATTTTAATATTAATGAAATTTGATCAAAGAAGCCTATTAATAGGCCAACTTGCACTCATCCTCATTTGTTTAAGTTCCAAAATCTGAGCTTATACTCTAGTGAGAGAGAGAGACTGGCTATAGAGAGAGAAAGGGAGAGAATTGTGCAATTTTGGCTCAAGGCTTGGAGATTTAAAGTTTAACTCCAAAGAACTTGAGTGTTTGAAGCTCTTAGGTGAGTGACCAACCCCTAATTCATGAGTTTAATATTGTAAATTCTGAATTCAAGTTTGATTAATGGTCAAGAACATGAATTAGTTTGGTCATAAGGAAATTGAGTTGTATTTGTTGAATTTAAAGTCAATAGATGCATGCATGTAGGAAATTACTATGAATTTCCATATTTGAGCACAATGTGTATGATCCATGTTGAATTTTTGGTTTAAGTCCATATATTTGATCACCTCTTCACCAATTAAGTTGAGGATATTGTGTATATTCCACATGCAAGTGCAAATCATGGAAGTATGAACCTTGAATGTTTGAATTTAGTGTGTTGGTGATGAGTTTGAGTCAATTTGGGACATGCATGTGCTTGATTCTTGAAATTGAGCTTCATTGGGTTGTAATTTGGGGTTTATACCATGTTAGTACAAGTGTATTTGAAGTTTGAGCTATTGCATGCAAGAAATGTTGGATGGAATGTCGAATTGGAGCTCAAGAACATGTTCTGGAAAACCTAGAAAATTTGATGTCCGTTCGAGCAGGGAAACTGCTGCTCAAGCTTGAATTTCGTGCTCCCAGTATTTTTGCAGACTTGGATGTTCGCTCGAGCGGGAAAGTTCATGCTTGAGCAGGGAACTATGTAGATAGACCTTCAGTTCGAGCGCCAGACTTCACGCTCGAGCGTAATTTTGATGCATTCAGCACTTTTGCAAACCTCATGGGTCCGCTTGAGCGGGGAAGTCCACGCTCGAACGAGGACCCTGTTTTCTGAAATTTTGTTTATGCATTCTGTGTTTCGTTTTCCGTCCTCTTTCACTTGTAAACACTCTTAGGCATGCATTGAGCATTGTAAATGAGTTAAAGAAATAAGAATGAAGCCTAAAGAGGAATATATGAATTAAGGAACGGATTGAATCGTTTGTGACCCGTATGTGCTATGTGATGTGTAGGGTCAAGCTCCTGGGCAAACCAACCAACCGATCACCGTGAGTAATATCTTAACAAAGATATCTGAAATATATTGTTGTCCAAATTACTTACTTCTATGTAAGTTTTATAAGTTCGTTGATTCGATTGGTGGACAATGTTGCTATGCCAAATGAATGGGCCAGAGGCCAGTTTGATCTGAATGATAGAGTGAATGGGCCAGAGGCCGTTTTGACAAGAATGAATGGATGGGCCAAAGGCTATTTTGACATGAATGAATGGGCCAGAGGCCGTTTCGACATGAATAAATGATGGGCCAAAGGCCGTTTTGACACGAATAAATGAATGGGCCAAAGGCCATTTTGACACGAATGATAATCTGACACGAATGATAGTCTGATACGAATGATAGTCTGACACGAATGATAGTCTGATACGAATGATAGTCTGACATGATTAAAAGAATGGTTGGGCCCAAGTCCCGTTTGAAATGAACGAAAGGACAAATGGGCCAAAGGCCAGTTTGACATGAATGGATTTGGCCCGAGGCCGTCTGATGTGTTTGGAATCGCAGTCACTTGACACATGTACATATACTAGATAGAAATACGAATTAGACCTAAGGCTGTCTGATGTATATATTGTTCCAATGTATCTTCTTTAATTGATATTAATCACTGGGCTTTCGCTCACGCTCATTCATGTGTTTGTAGGTGAGCCAAGAGAGGCCCAAACCTAGCCTCAGTGAAGTCTGTGTGGAACAACCAAGGTTTTGAAGAGTCAGCCCTTGCGTCTCATGCACGAGACATGTCTTTGCCCTTTTGCTATCTTATGTTATTTTGTCATGTGGGTGAGGACTTTGGATTACGTTTATATATAGTTTTGATTGGCTGACCTAGACTTGAATGATCCTGTCTGTACAGAACTTTATGTTACTGTATTTTCTTATGTGAGTTATTAATGTCTTTATGTATGGTTTGTTATGATGTGCCATGTAAGCACAGCTCCATGGACAAAGTTTTAAATTCTGCTTCCGTTTGGCCTCTTTACTCTAATGTGTCATGTCTGGTTTGGTTTGAGGCCGTAGGTAATCTCATGATTACTGGCCGGTTATGTCCTTAACCCTTGGGGACGGGTTCGGGTTGTGACAGCCATATAATAAGTCTAAGTTATTTGTCATGTTTCAATCAGAAACATCGCTAACTTAGTTCAACTCTGTTATATGCAAGTAGAAACTCTGCCATATAATAAGTCTAAGTTATTTGTCATGTTTCAATCAGAAACATCGCTAACTTAGTTCAACTCTGTTATATGCAAGTAGAAACTCTGCCATATAATAAGTCTAAGTTATTCGTCATGTTTCAATCAGAGACATCGCCAACTTAGTTCAACTTTATTATATGCAAGTAGAAACTCTGCCATATAATAAGTCTAAGTTATTCGTTATGTTTCAATCAGAAACATAGCCAAGTGACTGGTCAGTCAAACTACACAAGTTTAAAAATCAAGCTAAGACTTTATTATTACTTCGGCTAATAACAAGAAACTTGAAAAACAAAAAATCTAATGATAGAAAAACTTCAGATTGCAAGTATTCCAAGGTCTTAACAACTCTTTACTTTCATTGTCTTCAAGCCGATATGCCCCATTGCCCAGGACCGAGATGATTCTATAAGGTCCCTCCCAATTTGGGCCAAGCTTGCCCTCTCTGGGATCCTTCTTGTTGTCGACGACCTTTCTTAGGATGAGGTCCCCAACTTGGAACTCTCGTAGGTTCCGAATATGCAACCTGTCCTAGTTTGGAATGGTCACTATGGATTCCGAATATGCACTAGGTTGAATGGTCGAAAAGGGTGCCCCGGTAAAACCGGGGTTTGTGTTCCCATACTGGCAGAGCCCGCAATCGGTCAGCCTTATGGCATGCTTTGACAAAGTCAAGCCTCCGGCAAACCGCTCAGGAATAGCAGATGGCCAACACGGTATCCTAGGTGCACCAATGCACATGTAATGCAAAGAAACACATAAGTGAAATTAAAACAAGATATCACAAGTTTGAGTCAAACCCTCTAAACTCCCCAGTAGAGTCGCCAGAAACTGTGGACTCGCCCCGCGTGAGGGCCTCCTGCCACAGTTCGGACTCCAAATTGTTACGGTTTTTAATCTGAACCAAAGAGTCCAAATCCGGCAAATCGTTTTGAGAAAACAAATTTTTGTAAAGAAGTGCCAAACATGCACTGCTTTGCCAGATACAGAGTCGCCACCTAAATATTTTTTAATGGGGGAATTTAGGAAACCCTGACTCATTGCCTAAGGCCACGTGTCCGTCATCACCAAAGTTGTCTCGGCTTGGGAACTTGGGTACGATTGGAGAAGGTCAACTATGAGCACCCCCTCTCGCCCAATCCGAAGATCGGCCTCTACTAATCATGATATCTTATTTTGAAAACGTTATGTGTTCTTATTCCGATTAATTAGCTAATCTTATTATGTAATGCACACAACACAAAAGTATAGACTAGATCGCCTAATTTGGAACGAAGCATTACATATCCGTTTGTTTGGAAAATGATTTGAGATTTGCTACTCGCAAGTAGGTTAAAACACGGATTTCAATGAGTTGTCCCAACTCAAACAATTCAACCTTCACCCATAGGCATTCAGGCAGTTAATCAAATAAGCATCTAGCCACATGGTAAGCATGCTGTCATGTTAACATTCACACTCATGCGAGATGCTAAAACATAAAAACACTTACAGTGTACTCTAAGCCAAAACAATAAACATGTTAGCCATCATGCATGATCCAAGTTCATGTTAAGATAGCTAATGCAACGCATACAGAATGTCACTAGAATAGGCTCGGCTAATCCTAGGATGGCATGTGGGATGCAACAAGTAGCACGTATTCAATTTGGAATTGAAATACAATGTAGTTAGCATGATGCGCCGAGCCTGGTGCATGCAATACTGATGAATGATGCACGCATACATAGCATAAGGTATGCTAATTTAAATATGTCCTAATACTAACCATTAAAGCAGATAAGTAAAAGGGAGAAAGAATTGGGGGTTGGAAGACATGTACACACGCAGCTACACTTATTACAAATACGCCCTCACTCGGAGGGACTGAAAGAATAATACAGATTTAACTAACCTACAAGCTAATTAAATATTACAGACCAATTTAAACTAGTTAAACAAATTAACTAATCTAATAAAACAGTAAACAGCCTCGGGAAGAGGGCCTAATGCAATGCGTGCTCGGCTCCGCTCGGAAGTCCACTGCTATGCACAGGTTGCCTCTATCCACACTGTTTTCCTTCTCTGATCATTGCAAAATTCCCAAGGTGTACTCTATGAACCCTGTGGGATACCACTGGCCAAGAGAAATGGTCACCGGCCAAAGGAAATGATCACCGGCCATTAGTTAAGCTATCGGACATCAATTGTTGGTCGGTCAGCACTAAAGATGGCCGGCCGGCCAAACCTTCCTGCAGAATCCTGTTTTGACAGCAACAGAGGGCAAAACAGGGCATAACAATGCATTCCAAGCAAATGTGTGCACCAACACATCCCTTATCATGTTTATGACTCGAAGGGACATGGTTCTCAGTTCTCGGACCACCAATCGCGCATTTCGATGCGTGATGGCCCAAAAACCAAGTTATGCACTTTGATGTCAAATGAAATGCACATAAACAAACAAGGAGCTCAACCTCTATCATGCTCAATTCAAGAGGCTAAGCATGCATGTCGAATGCAACCTAAACATATGAACTAAGTATGCAATATGGCAATGCAAACAAGCAAGCAATCAACAAGTATGCAAGCTAGTAGACATGCAAGGCATGATGCAATCAAAGCATGCAAAGTGCAAGACATGCAGCAACATGTAAAGAGTGGACTTAAACTAATTTGGGCAGCTCTATACTAAGCCCAAAACAGTGGCCAACATGCTCAAGAATGAAGGTAAAATGACATGCAAACATGCATGTGCAGAAGGACCAACACTTAGGCATATAAAAACAACTCTCAAGTACATTTAGGAGGATGCAAACATGGACAAATGGCATGCATAGAAAGCTCTGAAAATCATGTTATAAAGGTGCTAAACCAAGTAAACAGGACAAGCTAAACATGCAACAATGGTCCAAGATTCAAGGAAAGCCTAAGGGGCTTAAACCATGGCTAAGTCAAACAAGCCTCACAAAGCTAAAAGGACTTGAAACAGGTCCAAGGTAGACCTAAACAAAGCTAAGGACACACCTAGATGGCATCTAAGTGGTCAAACATGTAAGCATACAAAAGAGGCCACACATGGAGCATAAGATGACAACCTTGTAAAGCATTAAAGGGACATCAAATGCAACCATACAAGCATACCATGAGGACTGAAATGATGCTATAAGTAGTGCCAAACCACTGAAATGATGCGAGGATGGCATGCTAGAGAGGTCAATGCTCAAGGCATGCAAGAGAGTTTACATGGTAGCTATACAAAGCAAAGCATGTACAACCCAAATGACCAAAAACAGTCCTCAAGCACATCAAAACAAGCATAAAAGCTTCACAAAACTAAGCCAAAAACAAGCTAGAAACAAGGCTCAAAGCACAAGGCATATTAAGGCAATTCATGGCATTACAAGACACATATGCTAAGCAATCATGGTGTACCTAAACCAAGTAAAAAAAGAGCTACATTATGTCATAATAAGCATTAAAAATAGCTAAGGCATGGCCATCATATACTTAAACAAGATGCTCACACATGAGACAAAAATGGCCCTTTTCAAGGACAACAAGGAGAGGGGGTGGCCCTCTCCTTCTTAAGACCTTAAGGCACCATCCTCACCACTAAAATCTCTCAAGATTTCAATGGTGAGGAGGCCCAAACAAAGTGGTCTCGGAGCTCACCAAAATAGCACAAAAATAGGGCCTAACAAGGCCTATGAGGGGTCAAACGACCTCAAACAACAAAACACTCTTAAAAAACTATTTAGAGCACTCAAAAACCAGACTTTAATTAGTTATATACAAAGTCTAAAAACAGTTTCAAGGTTGGTTAAAAAGCTATGCAAAAATGGGGAATAAAGGGTGAAGTTCTTACCCTTGATGACCCTCTTCACAAACAATGCTCCAGCTGCTCCTTCAAGCTTGAATCCACTCAAGAACACCAAGAACAGCTCTCCAGCACCTCAGTAGCCAAGGTAAGGTGTAACACTAGGTGTTTATGAGCAATAGTAAGACTAAAACACCTTAAGGCAAAAGAGAGAGATATAGAGATAGAATAGCTACAACTATGATCTAACCCTAACTCAGAGCTCCCTCTGAAAATTTTTGTGTAACCTTAATGGAGGGAGAAGAGGCTCCCTCTTATATACAATCCCACTTGCAAAGCTTCTCAAGTAAGCTAGTCAAGAGGGAAATCCCTCCATACACGTGTATGGAGGGGAGCAAAGGTGTATGCGAGCTAACACAGCTGGCATAAAAATATCTGCAAAAGCAGATGCACAGTGGTCGGCCTGCCAAAAATGCAATTTGACCAAAATAGATGGCTGGTCGACTACAAAGAGTGCTGGTCGGCCAAACATTTGGCCGGTGGCAACAAACCAGTGGCCGGTGGCCTCAAGTCATGGCTGGTGATGTGTGGGGATGGCTAACAAGCCATTCCCTGCCCCTCAAAGGCAAAACACAAGTGTTTGGTGCAAAACCAGACACAAAATAGTCGAGCCAAGAGATCCTGAGACAAGGCGCGTGGCCGAGACTTCCGGGAACTCAAGACGAACACAAACATGGATGATCACCGAGTGTTCAAGCGGTGACATCCAAGTCTTGAGGACGGTCAAAAATGGGTGTCTACACCCACTTGGTGAAGTAATTTGTTGCTACTAGCAGGTGCTTCCTTTTTCCTATTGCTTGAGGCAACTGTCCAACAAGATCCATGTCCCATTAGGCAAATGGCCAAGGGCTGGACACTGGGTTCAAGTCCACTGCTGGTTGATGTATCAAAGGTGCAAACCTTTGACACTTCTCACATTTTCTGACATAGGCTTCAGTATCTTTCTACATATAGGGCCACCAGTACCCCTGAGTTATGGCCCTATGAGCAAGTGATCTACCATTTGTGTGGCTTCCACATACTCCTTCATGTATCTCATACAAGAAGTCTTCAACTTGTAAAGGATGCACACACCTCAAAAGGGGTCCAGTAAAAGATCTTCTGTAGAGATGTCCTTCTGCTGTCAGACTGAATCTTGCCGACTTCAGTTTGATCTTGTGTGCTTCCATGTGATCATCTGGCAGTTTTTCCTCTTTAAGGAATGCTATTACTGCATCCATCCAGCTTGGTCCCATATCCACACACATTGTTTCATGCTCTATGTTCAGTGGTTCTACACTTGGACCTGACAAGTATTCGATCATTATTGTCCTTGTTTCTCCTAGTTTCATTGCACTAGCCAGGTTGGCCAAAGCATCGGCATGGCTATTGTTATCTCAACTAACCTGTTGTAGTCGGCAATTTTGAAATAAGGCTACCAGTCTACCCACCTCCTTTACATAGGCCGACATTCTTTTATCTCAAGCTACGTATTCGCCTATTGCCTGGTTGACGATAAGCTGTGAGTCATAGAAGGCTATTACCTCGTCAACTTCCATTGCTACTGCTAGCTTTAATCCTGCAATCAGTGCTTCATACTCTGCTTCATTGTTTGAGGCTTTAAACCCCAAACGAATGGATTGTTCCAATATCTTCCTATCTGGCGATACTAACACTATTCCTATCCCCGCCCCTTGTCGGTTTGAACTTCCATCAACAAATAGGCAAAATGAGTCGCCGACGTAAATACTGCAGGGTTTGAGTTTCTCCTTTTTCCTTTGTTTGGCTGTCCCCAACTGGGTTTCTCTTTGTTCACCTGGACGTCGACTCAATGAAGCCCGATGTGTGATGGCACCTGGTGTGAACTCGGCCATGAAGTTGGCCAAAACTTAGCCTTTGATTGCTGTTCTGGGTCTAAATTCCAGGTTGTATTGGCCCAACACCACTGCCTATCTGGCTGTTCTGCCTATCAAATCTCTCTACTGCAATAGGGAGTTCAAGGGATGCTCAGTTAACACCACAATTTTGTGGGCTTGGAAGTAATGATTCAGTTTCTTGAAAGCCATTACTAAGGCCAGTGTTAGCTTCTCTAAGGGTAGGTATCTGGTCTCAGCATCAGTTAGGGTTTTGCTTATGTAATAAACTGCCCTTTGCTCTCTCTTTTCTTCTCTGATTACTACTGCACTCACTGCATGCTCTTAGACTACCAAATATAAGAACAGCTCTTCTCCAGGTACTGGATTTGAGAGAACTGGAGCTGTGGTCAAATACTTCTTCAAGTCGGCCAAGGCGACTTCGCACTCTTCTGTCCATAAGAAGTCTGTGGCTTTCTTCACTAAGCTGAAGAAAGGTTTACATTTGTCAGAGTTTCTGCTTATGAATCTATTCAAGGCTGTAGCCCTTCCAGTCAACATTTGCACTTGTTTTGCCGATGTTAGGCTTTCCAACTCCAAAATGGCCTTGATTTGATCGGGGCTAGTCTCAATGCCTCTTCTGGTAACCAAGTATCCTAAGAACTTACCAGACCTAACTTTAAATGCGCATTTCGATGCATTGAGTTAGAGCCAATATGTTCTATGGATGTCAAAAACTGTCTTTAAGTCTTCCAGATGATCCTCAGGTTCCTTGGTCTTCACGACCATGTCATCTATGTATACCTCCACTGTTCTGCCTATTAGATGCCTAAACATCTTGGTTACCAATCTCTGGTAAGTCGCTCTTGCATTTTTCAACCCGAAAGGCATCACTCTGTAGCAATACAGCCCTTTTGGAGTGATAAATGCAGTCTTCTTCTCATCTGGGGGGTACATAGCTATCTAATGGTACCCCATGTATGCATCCAGGAAGCTCATCCTTCCATGCCCTGAAGTGGCATCCACCAATTGGTCAATCTTGGGTAGTGGGAAACTGTCTTTGGGACAAGCCTTGTTCAGGCTGGTGAAGTCCACACAGACCCTCCACTTCCTATTCTTTTTCTTCACAACCACCTTGTTTGATAACCATGTCGGGTAATTTACCTCTCGAATGGCCTTGGCCTCCAGAAGTTTATCCACTTCCTCTTCTACTGCCTCGACATATATCAACGTCGGCCTTCTTACTCCCTGGATGACAGGTTTGGCCAACCTATCTACATTCAGTCTATGGCAAGTGACCTCGAGGTCGATGCCAGGCATTTCGTACGGCGTCTAGGAAAACACCTCAATGTTTGCTCTTAAGAACGCCTCTAGCTCTTTTTCCTCTTCCGCAGCCAAGCCTGAGCCGAGAAGGAAGAAGCACTCTTCATCCCCTTACTGGACAAGGATTTTCTTCAAGGCTTTCTCACTCTTCTCGGCCGGCTTTTTGTCGACGTCCTCTAGGACTTCCATGTCCTCATCTTCAATCTCTGTGGCTTCTGCTTCTCGTATGTTGCAAGTGGATTTCATTGCTGCCATGGAGCAATTCTTTGTCTGCACTTGATCCCCTCTAACCTCCTTAATTCCATGCTCTGTTAGGAATTGCAACAGCTGGTGCAATGTTAAGGGAACAGCCCCCGTTGCATGCAGTAATGACCTCCCTAAGATAACATTATAAGGGGAGGGAGTGTCAATTACTGTGAACTTAGTTTTTACCTTCTTGGTGCCAGCCTGAACCTTCAAACTTACTGCCCCCAGGGGCCACGTCGGCGTTCCATTGAACCCGACCATTGGACCATCGAATTGTTCCAGATCATCTTGGTAAAGGCCAAGCTCCTTGTAACACTTGACATACATGATGTCACAAGAGCTGCCCTGGTCAATTAAGATGCTCTTCACTTGGCATTCTTCAATCTGGAGGGATATTACCAAGGCATCGTTGTGTGGATGCTGCACCATCTCTAAATCATCTTCAGTAAAGGACACCACTGGTCCTTGACACTCGTCTGCCCTAGGTCTTTTCTGCGTGACCTGGTACACATGTTACAAGTGTTTTACTTTCTGAGTCTCTCCACATATTTCGTTTTCATTGACCTTCGAGTGAATCACATTGATCACTCAAGGTCTGCCTGTTTGCGGTTGTGGTGCTGGAGCTCTTCCCTTGTTCTGGCCTTGTCTACAAGGTCCCTTAAATGACCTTGTCTTACCAAGTCTTCCAGATGTGTCTTCAGGGCTCTGCACCCCTGAGTCAAATGCCTATCCTCGTTGTGGTAAGCACAGTGCTTACCAAGGCTTCTTCCCATAAATTCGCCCGGAACCCTTGTTAGTGCTCTGTAATAGGGCTAATTTCAAATTTTCTCTAAGACTTTGTAAACTGGGATTCGGAATACGGTTATGACTGTCTGTGCAGCCCTTAATCCTGTCTCTTTCTTGTTGTACCCGCCATTACCTCGGCCTTCCTTCGGCGAGCCGTTTCCTTTCTCTTGTTTCGACGCCTTTGTCCCCGGCATGTCTTCCTCGGCCTTTGCATACTTATCAATTCTGGCCATCAGTTCCTCCATACTTTTTGGCAATGTCTTTGCCAATGATTTTCGAAGCAAACAATCATCTTTCAAGTCGTTCTTAAAAGACACGACCGCCACCTCTTTGTTGCATCCTGGTATCCAGTTAAATACCTCATAATACCTCTTGGCATAGGCCCTAAGGCTTTAATCCTCACTAATTCTCAGAGCCATCAGGGAGTCCACCCTTAATGGCTGTAGCTTGTTTGTCACAAACCTGGCCACGAATATCTCGGTCAGGCCTTCTCAGGTTTTCACAGTTCCTTTCGGCAACTTGTGAAACCAGTCCGATGCAATTTCCTCGAAAGACGAGGGGAACACCTTGCAAAGCAACGGCTCGTTCCCGGTATATAGTGCCATCGAGTTCAGGTACAAGCCGATGTGAAAGTTGGGGTCCGACTTACCGTCGTATATCTGGAATCTTGGCATACTGAACCTTTTCGGAGCCTCAAATTTGTCCAACTCTACCGAGAATGGCGTTCTTGGCTTGATCGAGGAGGTTACCTCGGCATCTTGTCGCTTCCTCTGGAGGTAATCTCTCAAATCCTCCTTGGTCCGTCCAGGAGCGCGGCTATCCCCAGATTTCAGTCTCTTCGGTGCGCTGCTTCCAGTGTCATTATGAGTCCTTTTAGACCTCCTCCATTGGTCGTGTCGAAACAGAGTTCCTTCCCTTGAACATTGCGATGTTCTTTGGTGCAGACTTCTTTGGTTTGGCGTGTCTTTTGGAATTCTCTTCTCATTGATCCTCCATGCGCGTCCTCCCGTGAAGGTCGGTGAGAATGTCCCTTGGTCCTGTCGTGCTGTGGAACTACATGAACTATTTTATGCCCCCCTTTACGGGCATCCTTCTTGGCGGCTGGAATCGACGTATCTTGTAATGGGAACGATGGCTGCATGACATTATTCTGCATTATGAAATTGATGACTGTTTGTAGATCTGCCAATTTGTTTGCCATTCCCTTCATCTCTTTGTCTCTCCGCAGGCATTTATCTTTCCATACCTGGAGGTCGTCCTCGTTATAATACCCGCTTCGGTCTGATTTCTTTTTGGTACGTCACCTTCCTTGCTGATGTCTTTTTCTCCAGAGTTCTGACCCCAGGTTTCTTCATTGCTATTATCCTCCTCTACGTTGGGATCAAAGTGCTTACCACTCCTAGTAAGGATGTCGTCCCCAACCTTTTCTTTCCGTCTGTCGTTAGCTATCTATTCTCCTTTCTTTTCCACAGATGGCGTCAAATTGTGTGAGCCAATTTTCGACCACACTGCCAAACAGGTACTCAGTTGGAGAACACCAGCAGAATAGATTAAGCCCGAACGACCTGTTAACAAAAAGATAAGATTCCGCCGGTGGTTTGTCCACCCGGGGGGACTCCGACGATCAAGTCAGTTATCTCTCAAAGATAGCAAAAGTGCTTAACTCACTATCCAGAATACAAAAAACGTACTTTAGACCCACAAGGGTGCCTTTCTTTTATAGCCAACACTGACCTAATTCCAATAGAAGCCTAACTTCAATAGACTCTGGCTCAATGCTAATCCTAGACTCCCAGTTAGATTGAGATAAACTCCCTAAGAGTCTTATTTTTATCCAAATTGAAGTCATCTCTCATTCTAGGACTCTTGTCTCTTATCTGTTTATCCCGAATTTCGGTATCTTCGTAGATAACCTCGGCCTAGCCGGGATCATCTTGGTGTCATGATCGGGACATGTGACACCTCAACTGGCACTTCAGTCTCGACCACGTGTTGTTATTCAAAAATTATGTTCCCACAATAATGAATTTTGTGTTTTAAAATAAAGAATCACAATTTTTTTTTGTTTTTTTAATGTTTGTATGGCACTAATTGTTTAGATATGAAAGAGGATAAATTTGTGTTAACACAACGGTAGTATGTGATCATATATATTAGCTCGGATAAATTCTTTATTCTGCATTTTTAAAATTTGTGATTTAATATTATCAAAATTATAAATCAAGTTACAACACTGATCAAAATTGAATTGTAAATTTAGGTCATGTTTGATTCACAAGATTAATAGTGAAGTATTAATAATCCTATTCAATTAATGTGGTATTCACTATCTAATTAGATTAATATTCATTGGATTAATAATCTCATCCTTACCCCATTACTAATAATCCTACAAATTTGTTAGATTAATTATCTATTGGATTAATAATCATAAACCAAAATGTTAAAACAAACATAAGATAATTAGACCCACAGATTAATAATCTCAATCTTATGCTTTAATCCACCCAACCAAACATGTCTTTAAGATTTTATTTGGATCATAATTGTTTTTCTTTACCTTCACAAATTTTTTCCTGTTAAAAAAAATTAAATACTAATTAATTCATTTTTTCTTCTTTTTTCTTTCATAGATTTCCAATCAAATTATTGATTTGAACACATGGGTGTGCTCCATCATAGCTGACCTAAACGCGTTGTACAGCAAAATGAAACCATAGAAGAAAGGCTACCTAACAAAGAGATTTATTGAATGTCCGCCGCCAAAACAACCCCCCCCCCCCCCCCCCCCCCCTCCTCTTTCAAAAAAAAAAAAAAATTTATTGACTGGCTAAATAAGAAAAAAAAAATGGAAAGAAAATAATTTCGAAGTTTCTTTCTTAGTAGCTAGCTAGCTTGTTTGCAGCGCCGCCCATGTATGACCAATTTTGCTATGGTGACTCGTTAGGATTTGAATTTTTAGTTATTTTTTAAAATTAAGCCTTGTTCAATTTGTTTTTCAAAAAAAATTTTTAAAAAAATTCTTCACAAATAAATTTTTAAGAGTAATCAAATCAAATAAATTTTTTCAAAAAAAATTTCAAAATTTTGTTTATTACCTACTTTTCAAAATTATTTTCTTTCATACACATCAAATCAATCACTTTTTTTAAAACTCTCTCTTCAAAATAATTTTTCAAAATCATTTTTGAAAAAAGGTAAACTAAATAAATTTTTATACTTTTTACCTCAAAAATTACTCTACAAACACAAACCAAACACACTCTTAATCTTTCTATGAAGAAAGAGAAATTAATATATCTAAAAATAATTTTATTTTTAAAATTTTATCAAAAAAATATGAATGATGGATATATATGATTAGTTTTTTTTAATGTAAAAGAACGTTTTTTAAAACTCTGACTTTTTTTTTTTTTTGGTCGGTACTCCCCAAAGGCATACTTTTGTATAGGCACTGAAATGAAACTTTAAAAGTCATCTATGGCATGCTAGGCTGTTTTGGTAAAAAAAATTAAATTGAATTATTTGGATTACAATGTTAAAGTGGAAAGTGTTTTTGTCACAATTTATTACATTCAACTTAACATAGCTCGATTATTTATCCAAAAAAAACGCTTACATAGTTCAATTATTTTATAAAAATGATTGATACATCAAATTTGAGTTCCTTGAGAATCACCTAAATTATGTAAGTCGGATAACCGGCATTACCCTTGTCAACCGGTATCTGCGGAATGACTGACCAGACCTCTCAGATGATTGGCATGTACAAATTCTAACAATTCAAGTGAGGCCAAATTCGGTGAATATAACATTACTCTTATTTTATTTTTTCAAATAAATTAGTCTTTTTTTGCTTAACATTTTCATATTTTTGACAAAAAAAATTCTCTCAATGTTATTATAATAAAATTCCGTAATTCAAATCATAAGACATTCATATCCAACCAATCTTTATATATATACTAGTGCATTATCCGTGCGATGACTCTTTTAAATATAAAAAATTCATGTGCATGACCCGTGTCGATGAAGAAGTTATTTGATCATCTTAAGCATGGTTACGTGATTCTTTAACTGTGTTATATTTTGTAAAGAGAGTAAAATTCATAATTTTATATTAAATAATTAAAAAATAATAAACATATATAATAATTTATAATTGATCAAAAATATAAGCACGTAAAAATAATTTTTCGTGCGGATGTCACTCCTCAATTTTTTTTTTTCAAACATTTGACTCTAAAGGCCGCTGTGTACCGAACACACCACCGTGTACGGACTACTTTGATTATGGATCCAGACAGACATTGCAAGAAGAAGAGTCTTGTAGCGTATTGTGACGAAAGGTCTGTAGTGTTGGACCATGTGGTACAGTCGGAAGCTGACTTTTGCGACCGTTGTGGGCCCACTTCGATTGGGCTTTGTTACTGGGCCTTATGTCGGTGAGTCTGATCATCAATTACTATTTCGGTGTACAGAAGCAAAGATCTTTTTTTAGCTTTTGCCTGTTTCGTATCTGTCATTATTGTTCCGTACACGAACTCACATGTTGAGTGTACAGTGAGGTGTGGCGAACTTAGGGCACTGTTTGGCTCTATTCTTTATTTTCATTTTTAAAAATTTTTGATTTTCGTATTCTCAGAAATAAAAATTAATGTACAGTTTGAAAATGCATATCGATTTTATATTTTGTGCAAAATATTTTTCAAATTTTTGATTTTTTTTATTTATATTTTCTAAAACTTGGGTTATTTTATTTTTGTTTTGAACATGCATCCGGCAACCTTCCACTATAATAATTTTTGTTTTTTTAATAAAAAAAATTGGTAACAAAAAATTTGTTTGATATGTTGTTTTTGTTTGGAGAATATTATCGTGAAACTTAGGTCAAGTTTGGAATGTTTAGAAAAAGTTAAAAAGTTATTATCTTATTTAAGTCATATCATCTTATTTAAGTCACATCACCTCTCTAATACATCACTTCAAACTCAACCTAAACTTAATTCATATTTCATAAAAAATTAAAAAGCGCACTTATTTAATTTTTCTAATCTTGACTTATTCCGAGACTTTTGGAATGAAAAAGGGTAATTTTGTTATTTTTAAAATAATTTTTCATTGCGTTCTGTCTCTCTATCACCTCCAACCATGATTCATCATTAGCCACCACCGTTGACAATCTCTCGTCTACCTCAATGACCCTTCACCCACCTACAACCCTCCGATGACTCTTGACAACTTCTGGCCATCCTTTAACTAGGGGTGCTTGGGATACGATTGCGGTCAGAGAATTTTTAATCTGCTATTCGCTCATTAGATTGATAGATTATAAAAAAATCAATTGGCATCCGTTTGCTGAATTGTCAAATGTGGATTGAATAGATTAGCGGATGGATATAAATCGGTTTAGCGGTTTAAACTTTTACAAATTTTAAACATAATATAATTTGTCTACATTTTTTTTGAATAACAATCTAACTCAACATAACTAAAAGAGTATAAAGTAAATTGTCAAATACCTATAATAGACACATATAAGAAAACTATGTATTATCTAAAATTATTTCATTACTTTTTTTTTTATATTCAAAAACTATTTAATTTGATTTTTTTTTTTAAATAACAAAATTAAACCTTATTTTTTCCATACAAAAATACTAAATATTAACACTTGTCATTTAATAAAAAGAATTCTAAATTAAAAATACAACAAAATAGCTAACTCTTTTTCAATTGAAAACATAAACAAAATATTTAACCAAATTAAAAATACAAAGTATTACAAATTACTAAAGATGCTCGCGATTTGACAATTCAGTTGTAATCAAAAGAACTTCAACTTTGCTATCGGTCCAAAACTAGAGAGATTAAAAAAAATTAATCTACAACATCCTATTTGTCATCATACATTCATAAAAAATGTAACGAATTAATTCGATTCAATTAATTCAAACGGGTGAAAATACCAACCGCATACTCTTACCTTCAACAACTATTCACACGCCACCGACCAATGTCATCAACTGTTTCTAATCATTACACTGCCAATCATTATATCCATTATCAATCACCAATTTCGACGACTCGTAACATACGATTGTTCTCATTTTATATATATTTAAAATATTTACGCATAATAAATAATTTATTTTTTATTTTCAACTTTTGCTATAAAAAAAAGTACATATATATAAACAGAAAATTGATAACTTTACCGAACATGAATTTGTAGACACTGTCACAATGCCAGCCATACAAGTTTTTCACAAGTGTAATCTCTCTCTCTCTCTCTCTCTCTCTCTCTCTCTCCTCTTAATGAATGCACTGAGCATGGTATAGTGTGGCATATGCATGGCACAGTGATGGTTTTATCGGAGATAAAAGAGTAATCCATGGTGGAACATGTGCATATAACTTTGCTACAATTAATTGCAAACCCATTGGTACAATAAGCAATCGTTCCATTTCAATTCCTTTAATTTAATAAGTTTTGTCAAGTACAATATTTTTGACCCTCCCAAACTCAACTTTGCCGTATGTCACTTTCATCACACTAGCCATAAATTTTACCTTATCTTATTATTTTTAATCTAGTGGTCAAAATAGACACACATTGTATTACATTTTCTATTAATAAATTTATTATATTTTATCTATTTATAAAAAGATTTCATAGATAAACTTAGCACCATCATGATAGAGTGTTTATTCTTATTTAATATATCATAACTCTTGGTTGATAAATTCTTCAAAATTTATAAATTTGTAATCAGATTGACTCATTAAAAGGATTAATCGGTCCAACATTAATTAACTAACTAGGTAAATTTGATTATATTGCTTGTTTAGTGACTAACCCATAAATGTATGAGTTTGCTATCAACTACAGTATATTACTCATGCATCAACTATAGTTTTCGAAAATTTTTGGGGGGTTCAATCATTGGAGAAAGATTACAAAAATCATGAAACTATATTAAACTGAACGTAATGTATGGAAAAAAGGTTTTGTTTTGGATTTTTCACTTGAATAATTATCTTCAATATATGAATACGTAAATATCAGATTGACAAGTCCAAAAATAGGATTTATCAATTGCCTCATACGTCGAGAGTTCCTCGGAATTTCTTTTTGAAATATTTGGTACTCTTTGGGTTCATTTTCAAAAATAATGCAAGGGTCAAATAAGTAAAAACGTAAAGCCACATCCAGTTATTGCAGAAAATAAAGTCATTCCACTCGTCCCCACAAAAAAGCCAAGAATGGTTTGTTGTCGGTCAACCATAAATAATTTCATAATGATCATATAATATTTGTATTATACTTATTATATTTACGTATTTCATGTGTTATCATTTATTGGTAACAAATAATTAGTGAGATGAGTCTCATTTTACTCGCATGTTCAAAAAATGTAAACAATATACATTTTTTGATTCGTAGAAAATAGTAGAGTCTACATTTTTAGATGAAATTAATATACTTTTCAAATATGAAATCTGATGATGTCGTGATATCGATAGTGGATGGGTCGGACCGGCCCGCGTCTTCTATGAGTCTGTTGGTTATTGAATCTTCGATGTGTGCCTACGAGAAGGTCCAAAGAGGGAAGTAGTCCCCCAACGAACACTCCGACGATGAAGTTAGACCAAGGCAAGTAGTAATTGGTTTGAGAGAGAGAGAAGAAGAGAATGAAACACTTAATCTCTAACGTATTTCGAAGGCTTCTTTATATAATTTGCTCATCATTTCCTTATCCATTCCAAGCTGTTTTGTTGGCCGAAAGTCTATGGCCTAGTTAACATCATTCATGGTGATTCTGCATACTTCGGCGTGAGGGGTCCTGTTCATTTAATGCTATAGTGGCCTCATTAAATAGATGATGTGTGGGTGCAATAACTTTACAGGATCTTTATTTGCTCACGTGGCTAATTCCCTGTCCGACAAGTGTTTGAATGCTATCGGTCCTGAGCTAGCATTGCTTTCTCAAAGTTATTGGGCTTTAACACTTAGACTGTGAGCTGGGCTCCCTTTGGTGCCCATCAGTATCAGTAGTCCCCAATTCCCAAGTGCAGCTTTAGTCCAACGAAGGGAATAAGAAAGAAGAGAATAATCTCCCAAGACACCAAAGAGAGGACCAAAGGGGAAAGAGGGGAGGGATGGTGGGCGATTTGGAGCGGTGGCGGTTTGACCGGCGATCAAGGGTCGAATCGACCAGAGTGACCGACCACGGCGAGGAAGGTATAACCGACATGGTGGTCAACTGCTGAAGGGACCAACCATGGAGGGAGGGGACTGACCGACGTGGTGGTCGACCTCGGAAGAGAGCGATTATTGAGCGTAGTAACCGACCTTCGTGGAGACCGACTGACGTGGTGGTCGACGTCTGAAGGGATCGATCGTTAAGAAAGGTGACCGACCTACGTGGTGGCCGACCGACGTAGTGGTCAACCTCTAAAGGGATCGGTCATTGAGGGAGGTAACTAACCTACGTGGTGGCTGACTGACGTTGTGGTCGACCTCTGAAGGGATCGACCGTTGAGGGATGTGACCGACCTACGTAGTGGGCAACCGACGTGGTTGTTGACCTTTGAAGGGATCAGGCGTTGGAGGCATTTTTGGTGCACAGGGCTCGAGAGACAGGAAATGACGTGATGATGTGAAGTAAAATAGACGAGGGAGAGGAAAGAGAATAAGTGCAATGAAGGAGGGATCGATGTTGTACACGTGAAGCAATCTAGGCCACTGGTAGAGGATGTGAAGTGATAGTAGGAAGTGAAAGGGGTTGTATAGGGGGTGACGTAGGAAAGGCGGAGGTTTTAACTTGGTAGAATTTTCAAACTGGCGAATTTTAATTACAATCCTTGGAACACAAGCAAACCTTTGGCATTCGGACTAGTGCGATTTACTTACCTTATTGTGAAAAATCAATGTATTCCAAACTTTAGCTCCTACATCTCGATGGACTCTCTTATTTTTCACATCGCAAATTTCCTCACCCCCGTAACCGAAGCGATATACAGAAACGTAAAGGAGATGGCACAAGACAAAGCACCGGCCATGACATCGGATGCGTTAGAAGAGAATGACAGAGATACATTAGCAGAACAATATAGAGTGGAGAGGCTTGGGGAAAGGTGCGTGGAGCGGCTAGCGTGATCTCTTCCGGCGGCAATGGTCTTAGTAGCCCAGCCAATTAGCTAAGTGGCGCCTGATCATTGGCATACCAAGGCTAACAAATCCATGTTAACGACAGAGGATTTGAAGGAGTTGCGTAGTAGATACCAAATTCTAGCAGATATAGAGTTGAGATTGCCAACGGCGAAGAAGATGGCGTCTGATGCACGGCCGATGGAGTTCTCACTGTACAAAGAGGCGCTACGGGGGGGCCTGAGGCTGCCCCTCACATAGCTAGTGGTCGACGTGGCCACGGGTGACCGGATGAGAGATGATGACGGTGGACGAATTTTTTTCATCCTACAAGGCTTCAAGGCAACAAGTGACATAAGTGGCCCTGTAAGTAGTAGCTGTGAGGGGATTGATGGCGGCTACTCTCATCGGTGAAAAGTTGGCGGCCAAAGTGGTTTTTTGTGTCAGCAAATGGAGGGAGAGGAGTGCGCACGATGTGGAAAGTCCCCACCAAGTCGTTAGAGCCCAAGTTAGACGTAGTGGTGGAGAGAAGGGTGAAGCAGGTGAAAAAGTGAAGGGAGAATAAGGGGTTGAAATGGGACGACCTCGTATAGCCCTCAGCCTTATTTTCCTTGAATCTGAGGCCTGAGCCGATCTAGAGAGATCCTGCTTCGGAGAAGATAGAAGTGACAAGGAAAGTGCTAGAGGCAAAGGACAAACGTGTTCGCGATGGCAGAAAAATACAAGGAGAAAAAACTAGGTCCAGTGCCTAAGCTGGTCATGAATAGGTCGATCTGACCACGACCAAAGCCCTTAGGAGAGATGGACTTGACAAACTTTGTGCCACTGGGAGCGCCGTTGGATCCGCTGAAGGAGAAAAGCAGGGAGGAGTTGGAGCTTGTATTAAAGAAGAATAAGAGGAAGATGACTACAGAGGGTGATGAAGAAGGATCCTTATTGAAAAAGACGAAGGAATGGGCTACGGAAGTGCCGCCCGAAAGTGAAGGAGAGGAGGCTAAAGCTGGTGTGCATGCAAAAGGGGACCTGGTCAAGCCTCCAATCGTTGAAGTGAGGAGCCAAATAGAAGAACAAGAAGGAAGAGTGATTAGGGACCGATCGACAGGTCTGCTTGTAGTGGACTTGCCCCCAACAGACTTGTCCCCTAGCCAAAAGTTGGAAAAAGAGCGGGCGAGTGAACTAGAGAGGAGCTCCGTTGTGAGGTCATTGAAGATTGCCACTTATCATGTGAATGCGGTGGCTGGCCGCTTAATGGTAGATGGAGGAGACCCCACTAAAGTGCAATGGGAGGCCAGGGCTGGTGCAGATCGTCTGTTAGAGATTGTTAAGTACGCAGCCATACGACGTGTTGCACAATTTACAGAGGTAGACCTCATAAGAGGATTCTGCTCAACATAGATGGAGACAGTGACCCTAGCAATCGCTCTGCTGGTAGGGCTGTTCTAAAATCCGTTCAAGCCAGTAATCTGAACCGAGCCAAACCAAATCATACGGTTTGGTTCAGTTCTATTAAGAATTGGTTCGATTTCGGTTTAAGAAATATGAGAATCGTGAAAACGGTTCGATTAATGGATTTTATGAAAAAACCATGGTTCGAACCGAACCAAACCAAACCAAACCGAATTTGAAAAGATATATATATAATATCAAGTTTTATTTTTGTTAATTGGTTTTTTGTAATTTTAATGATATTAGGATGATATAGATATGTAATGTTGAGTAATGCCTTAATATTATTAGTTTTTATCATAAGTTAAATGTTATTAGTCTGAGTAATTATTTTGCTAATATTAACAATTTATTCTTGTAAATAGAAATTTTAGAATCGTGAACCAAACCGAAACCGAACCGTTATTTCGGTTTGGTTCTGGTCCAGTTTTACAGGTGTAATGGTCTAGTCTGGTTCTCAAAATCACAGAACCGTTAGGATCGGTTCGGTTCTTTGGATTTTCTCATTACCGAACCAATCCGGACTGTGTACATCTCTATTTGCTGGGCAAGGCAGTAGGGGCGAAGGAGGAAGCAGAACCGCTAAAGTCCAAGTTAGAAGAGTTTCGGGCCCAATTGCAAAATGTAAGGGTGAAGACGGCTGGTTGGAGAAAGGCAGCGCAGAGCGCCCGTACGAAGGGCCTGGCCTATAAGTAGAGGGCGAAAAAGATAGAGGTGTTGGCAGTGGTGCAAAGCTACTTGGCTGAGCGCGCCAGGATAAGCCAGACTGAGGTTATTGTTGAGCTATCAGTTGTCAAGGCTGAGCTTGAAGTGGTGCGTTGCTAGAATTTGAGCTAGCAACAGAGTAAAAGAGGACGGATGAGGTCTAACAGGCCTGCACCACTGCCAACGAGAGATTGGAAGAGGCCCCCATAAATAATGAATAACTGCGTGATCTGGCCTTGAAAGATAAAGAGGAGGCTGATGCACGAGTTGATGGGTTAGAGAGGGCCTTGGAAGAAGAAAAGACCAAGACAGTAGAGTTAACCAGGGTGATGGCGTCTAAAAGGGATGCTTATCCAAATCGGTGCCTCGTTGCGGTGGAACAGTTTAAGTTATCTCCGAAGTTTCAAATGGTAGTTGACGCAGCTGTGCTGTGGCGAGGGGCTTGGCCAGAAAATGGGAAGAGGTGTTGGGCCATCAAATATGGCTGCTGCTGAGCTGGTGGAATGGCAGACCAAAGAAGAAATAATCCAAAGGTTCCAGGAATCAGACTATTACAAGCATGAGATGAGCATGTATTGGAATAGTGGCTGGACGAGCTTCAAGTACAAGGTGGAGGAGCTCTTCCCAAACATGGACTTCAACCGCGTGAGGCCAGGGGAAGGGGACATTGCCCAAACCCTACTAGATGAGGGTGTTGAGGAAGGAGATTTGGCATCTAGCGAGGATGAGGAAGGTGAAAGTAAGGCGAATTGAAGATGTGACCTAGGCTTAGGTGTTTTGTTCTGTTTGAATTTATCCTTGTAATAATTGAAGTAGCTCTTTGTAAAGAATATTTGGCATGGTGTGAAGAATTTGTGTTGAAATTACAAGGATTGTTTGTCTAGCGGTTGCTATTTTATTATTATATGTTTGTGTGATTTTATTATTATTATTATTATTATTATTTGTTGTATGGGTGAACTAGCTTTGTGCATGGTGTTGTGTAAAAATTAATATTTCGTGAAAGAAAGAAATTTATTTGTAAAAACAATGATGTGGTTAAAAACAATCATGGTTATATAAAATTAGTTTTGCGCATACTGGAATGTGTGGTAGACTTAACTGGATTGAGGGTTACTGGACTTGGCCAGACCGAAACTGAGACTCAGTCTACTGAGGTGTGCTTGGCTCAATCTGGTTGAGTTTTTCAGGCTCAATCTAGCTGAAGCTTGTGATGCTCTGTCTAGTTGAGGCTTACTTGACTCAGTTTGGCTGAGACTTGTAATGCTCGGTCTGGCTGAGGCTTGCTTGACTCAGTCTGGCTGAGCTCTTCAAGCTTAGTCTGGCCGAGACTTGTGATGCTCAGTCTCGTTAAGGCTTGCTTAACTCAGTCTGGCTAAGCTCTTCAGGCTCAGTCTGGCTGAGACTTGTGATGCTTAGTCTGACTGAGGCTTGCTTAACTCAATCTGGCTGAGCTCTTCAGGCTTAGTCTGGCTATGACTTATGATGCTCAGTCTCGTTGGAGCTTGCTTGACTCAGTCTGGCTGAACTCTTCAGGCTCAGTCTGGCCGAAACTTGTAATGCTCAATCTGGCTGAGGCTTGCTTGACTCAGTCTGGCTGAGCTCTTTAGGTTCAATCTGGTTGGGACATGTGATGCTCAGTCAGACTGAGACTTGCTTGACTCATTTTGGCTGAGCTCTTCAGGTTCAGTTTGGCTGAGACTTGTGATGCTCAATCGGGCTGAGTCTTGCTTAACTCAGTTTGGCTGAGCTCTTCAAGTTCAGTCTGGCTGAGACTTGTGATGCTCAGTCGGGCCGAGACTTGGTTGATTTAGTCTAGTTGAGCTCTTAAAAAAAAGTACAACAGAAATAATGGGGATTAAAATTGTCAGCATTAAGGCACAGTCCTGATATCATAAGTTTATACATTGTATGGTAAGGGCAAAAATGAACAAGTGTTCCGAATAGCAAAGTGAACCATACAACAATTGAACTATACAAAAAGTAGAAGATACTATTTTATTGGAAATATCGCTTTAGGTGCTCGGCATTCCATAGATGAAAGAGGTCTTTGCCCGCCATATCTTGGAAATGGTAAGTGCTTGTGCGGGGTCTAGTTTTGACAATGTAAGGTCCTTCCCACTTAGCTGCTAGCTTGACATCAGTCGAGTTTTTGGTAGTAAGAGTAGCTTCTCGTAAGACCAGGTCTCTCACTGTGAATTCTCAAGGTCTAACTTTGCGGTTATAATGTTTCCGCATTCTTTTTTGATATGAGGCTAGCCTAACAGCAACTGACTGTCGTAGTTCTTCAATCAAGTCCAGTTCGGCCCGTTGCAACTCGTTGTGTAGTTCTATGTTCAGGTGTATCATCTGGGAGATTGGAAGACTGGGCTCCATGGGGATAACCGTTTCGACGATGTATGTTAGCCGGAGCGGGGTTTCGCCAGTGGGAGTTCTTGCTATCATTCGATAGGCCCAGAGCATATTTAGGAGCTCATCTGCCCAGAGTCCTTTAGCGACTTCCAACTTGGTCTTGATTATTTTTAACAGGAAGCGATTGGTGACTTCAACCTGCCCGTTAGCTTAGGAATGGCCAGGAGAGGAGAAACAGGTATAGATGTTAAGCTCTGCGTAGAATCCTTTGAATTTTGCATTGTCGAATTGCTTGCCGTTGTTGGAAATGATGGCTTGAGGGACCCCAAAACGGCACACATTGGACTGCCAAATGAACTTGGTGGTATTTCGCTCGGTAATCTTAGCAAGAGGCTCCGCTTTCACCCACTTGGTAAAGTAATCGATGGTGGCCACATCGAACTTTACTTGGCCTCTGCCAGTCGGCAATGGGCCGACAAGATCGATTCCCCACTTGGTGAAAGGATAGGGGCTATTGAGCGTAATCAATTCTGCTGGAGGGGCGTGGGAGATGTTGGCGAAGCATTAGCATTTGTCACATTTGAGTACAAAGTCGATGGCGTCCTGGTGAAGCGTGGGCCAAAAGTAGCCTATGCGAAGGATTTTATGAGCTAAGGACCGTCCCCCAGAATGGTTGCTGTAAACCCCTTCATGGACCTTTCTTATCACATAGGTAGCTTAGTTAGCGTTTAAACACTTGAGGTATGGTCGTGAGAATCCCCGTTTGTACAAGATGCCATCGATAATGACAGAATTAGATAACCGAGCCCTGATCTTGTCAGCCTCCTGTTTATTCTCTGGTAGGACTCCATGTTCTAAGAATGGGATGATGTCGTGGGCTTATGGGATAGGCTCATCCTGGAACAGGTGAACCTCCTATTGAGCTGGTAAAACTGTTAGATGGGTCAGGTATTCAATTCGGACATCGTGGCGGAAGTCGGATTGGTTTGTTGAGGCTAACTGGGCCATTTCATCTGCTTAGGAATTCTCTAGCCTGGGTACATGCTTGATGTGAAAACTATTAAAGAGATGGGTGAGGGGAAGAGCGATGTCTCTGTATAACCTTATTGTTTCCTCCTTTGCATCGAACTCGCCTGTTATCTGTCCGACGACCAACTGAGAATCACTAGACACACAGAGATGGTCAACCCTAATGTCTCTGGCCAGCAGAAGACCTACTATTAGGGCCTCAAATTTGGCCATGTTGTTACTTGCATCGAACAAAAATCGGAGAGCACACTTGAAATATTCACCCTCGGGGGTGGTGAAGATCAAACCAGCTCCATTATCTTCTTTGCAAGATGAGCCATCAACGCTAAAAGCCCAAGAATAGAGGTCCTCTATATCAGGGGACGTTTGCAGATGTTAAGGGTATGTCGGACGTAGGGTTGGTGAATTTTAGGATAAAATCTGCAACAGCCTAGCCATTGATGGCTGTTTGGGGTTGGTAGGAGATCTTGTATTTGCTTAGTTCAACAGACCACTGCATGAGTTTTCCTGACGATTCTGGTTGTTGCATAACCTTTTTAAAAGGCTGGTCAATGAGGACCACTATGGAATGGGCTTGGAAATAGGGTCAAAGTCGTCTGGACCCGATGACCAAGGCTAGGGCCATTTTGTCTAACAAGTGGTAGTTCTGTTCCGCTCCTTGAAGTACGTGGCTAATGTAGTAAACTGGGCGTTGGATTGAGTCTTCTTCTCTAATAAGGGCAGCACTGACCGTAGTGCTGGAAACAACTAAGTAGAGAAAGAGGGTCTCTCTTGGCAATGCTTGACAGAGGAGAGGGGGGTTGGCCATGCACTGTTTCAGTTATTGGAAGGCCTCTTGGGATTTGACGGTCCATTCAAAAGCCTACTGGAGAACTTTGAAAAATAGAAGGCATTTGTTAGTCGCTCGCAAAATAAAGCGGTTGAGGATGGCAACTTTGCCAGTAAGCTGCTGGACCTCTTTTATCGTTCGGAGAGATTGCATTTCTATTAAGGCCTTGATCTTCTCTGGATTGGCCTCAATACCTCTGTAGTTGACCATGAAACCCAAAAACTTACTAGACCTAACGCCGAAGATGCATTTTTCTATGTTCAGCTTCATCTTATGTTTATGTAAGGCCTAGAAGGTCTCCCGCAAGTCTACTAGGTGATCAAATGAGAGTTTTCTTTTCACGAGCATGCTCGTCAACGTAGACCTCCATATTCTGACCTATCTGGATTTTGAAAATGGCATTGACCAGGCATTGGTAAATGGCCTCTGCATTCTTTAAACCGAATGGCATCACACGGTAATGATAAGTTCCTCTGTCAGTAATGAAGGAGGTGTGCTCTTGGTCAGCTGTGTGCATTAAGATCTGATTATAACCCGAGAAAGCATCTATGAAGCTGAGCATCTGATGTCCTGCCATTGCGTCGACCAATAGATCTATCCTGGGTAGTGGGTAGCTATCCTTAGAACAGGCTCGGTTGAGGTTGGAATAGTCGACGCAAAGTCTTCATTTGCTATTGTTTTTGCAGACCAAGACCACATTAGATAGCTATTTGGGATAGTCTACATTTCTAATGAACTGGGCCTTCAACAGCTTGTCTACCTCAACGACGATAAGATTGTTGCGTTCTGGATGAAAAATTCGCTGTCTTTGGTGGAACGATCGAAACTAGGGCTCAATACTGAAACGATAAGTAATGAAAAAAGGATCAATGCTTGGCATATCGGAGTAGGTCCAAGCAAAGACATCGTTATGCTCGGCTAAGAGGGCTGTAAGGTCAGCTTGGGCCAGGGGGCAACTAGCTACCAATTTTGGCCGTCTTCGTCCGGTCGGTGGGGTTAATGGATACTTCAACTAGTTCTTCCACTGGTTCCCCTCTGATTAGCTCTTTTCCATCTCTGACATCAAGGCCTTCTATGATCATAGCCTTCCTCATTCTAACCTCCTTTAATGAGGCGACATAGTATTTTCTGGCCACCGTCTATTCGCCCCTCACCGTGCTGACCCCCTGATCGGTCAAAAATTTCATGGCCAAATAGTACCTGGGGGTTACAGCTTGGAGGGCGTTGAGAGCTGTGCAACCAAGTATGATGCTGTAGGCGAAAGGGTAGTCAACGACAAGAAAAGTGAGTAGTTTTGTGGACTGCTGTGGATATCCTCTGATGGTGATTGGGAGGTCAATGGAGCCTATGGATATCACTCAATCGCCGGTGAAGCCGACCAGAGGGGTTTGTAAAGGCAACAACTTTTCTTTCCCGACCTTAAGTTGTCAATAGGCATTAAGGAAGATGATATCTGGGGAGTTGCCATTGTCGATAAGTACTTGCCTGACTTTGTAGTTCGATAAGAGAGCAAAAATGACCATGGGGTTGTCGTGGGAGTAGCGAATGCCTGTGCAGTTTACCTTTGTAAAGGTGATCGGTTCAGACCATTGCTTCGATTATTTGTAGAGGCGGGCCACTGTCGTCACTTCCTTATCAGAGCCTTGCCTAATTTTTCTGAGCTTGGCTCACTGTGCTAACCAAGATAGTAAGCCGCAAGCGAGCCCTCCAGCGATGACTCTGATCTCACCTATTTGAAGGGTACGGCCACCTTGTGCTTGGGGTTGTGGTGGAGCCGATTATCACATTGTCTAGGTGGTTCAGGCTGTTTGGGAGGAGTGTGCCAGTCATTACGCCTTGGATGGTCCGTCCTAGGTCTTTGGTGAGGTCAAGTTGTTATGAACCGATTAAGGAGTCCCTGGCAAATCATATCCTCGACTTGGCCTTTAAGGTTGACACATTCTTCAGTGGTATGGTCGTGGTCACGATGGAAAAGGCAGTACTTGGATTGGTCCCGATGTGTGGAGGGAGATTTTGATGGTTGGGGCCACTTAAGGTCATAGTCACGCTGGATTTGGTACAAGACTTGTTCCGTAGGCGAGTTGAGAGGTGTGTATCATTCAAACTGACCAAATGGTCGAGTAAGAGCTGGTCGGTCTGAGCGTGGGGGTCAATCTGTATACTACGAAGGTCGGTGGGTGTATTATGAGTGCTTGGGTTCAGGTTCTTTTCTCTTTTTCTTGGATTGTGAAGCTTTAGATGTGGAGTCTTGGCGAGTCGCCAAGGAGTCTTCAATATTCATGTGTTTTTGGGCTTTGGCAAAAAGGGTGGTCATTGCTATTGGGGGTTTTTGGAGAGGGAAAAGAGAAAATCTGACGGGCGCAAACCGGCCATGAAGGTTGTGAGAATGACATTATCATCTTTTTCCTCCACTTGTAAGGCCTCTGTATTGAAGCGAGTGATAAAGCTGCACAGTGATTCCCCTTCGGTCTGCCGGATATTTAGCAGTTGAGTCACGGGTTGTCGTTGCTGCTACGCACTGATGAAATGGCTCAGGAAAGACTCGTTGAGCTGGTGAAAAGAAGTGACAGAGTCGGAGGAAAGCTGGCTGAACCAGAGTCGCGCCAACCATTTCAACTTGACGGGAAAAGCGCCACACATGATTTCATTTGGAAAGGCGTGAAGGATCATAAGTGTCCGATATGCCTCCACGTGGTTGACCAGATCGATGGTACCATCCAAGGTGTCAATCGATGGCATTTTGAACTTAGGAGGTAGAGCTTTATCTCTGATGGAAGCAGTGAAAGGGGAGTTGATGGTAGAATAAGGTTTATACTATATGTTCTGCATGACTCCTTGTAGCTGAAGCTTCATGGTCCGTAATTCTTCGTCCCAAACGCGGGTATTATCCCCACAAGCATGAACTGAAGGTTGAACACTGCTAGCCTCACCTTCATGGACGGTAGCGTGGTAGAATAGAGGGTGGTTATGGAAAAACGGTGGTCCCTCCTGACAAGGCTACAAGCCTAGAAGATGGGCGTGCAAATCATTAAGGTTTAACAGTTGAGGGTTTGGGACAAAGGGCGGAAAGATTCCTTGGGATACATGTGGCGAGAATTGGTGATAACTATGGGTTTGTTCCAGATTAGGGGGGACTATTTGCAGTGGTAGAGGAGGGATAGGTAAGTAACAGTGGAGCAAACCGTTGATCAAGGCTTGGTTTTGTTCGGTCAGCCGGTTGATGCTGTTGGTGCGTTCTGCAAAATATGGAGATGGGTCATTGGGGTTAGAGGACTCGGCTTCAGGGTTACCAATATTGTGTTGTGAAGCCATAGACCTGGTTGTGACCATCCACCCTGACGTAGCAGATGGGTGATAGCGGAGTTCCCTCCGGTGACAATGAACACAACTGTCGACCATAGATGAGTTCCCACAGACGACGCCAACTAATGATGCTGTGATATCGATGGTGGATAGATCGGACCAACCCGCGTCTTCAATGAGTTTGCTAGTTATTGAATCCTCGATATGTGCCTACAAGAAGGTCCAAAAGGAGAAGTAGTCCCCTAACGGACACTCTGGCGATCAAGTTAGACCAAGGCAGGTAGTAATTGGTTTGAGAGAGAGAGAGAGAGAATAAGAGAATGAAAAACTTGACTTCTAACGTGTCTCTAAGGCTTCCTTATATTCTTTACTCATCATTTCCTTATTCATTCCAAGTTGTCTTGTTGGCCGAAAGTCTATGGCCTAGTTAATATCTTTCACGGTGATTCTACATACTCCAACGTAAGGGGTCTTACTGCATTTAATGCTATAATGGCCCCATTATATGGCTAATGTATGGGTGTAATAACTTTGCAAGATCTTTGTCTGCTCACGTGGCTAATTTTCTACCCGACAAGTGTTTGAATGCTATTGGTCCTAAGCCAGCATTGGCTTCTCAAAGTTATTGGGCTTTAACACCTGAGCCGTGAACTAGGCCCCCTTGTGTGCCCATTAGTATCAAAATCCATTTTTTTTGGACCAATCACAATTTGTATAAGAGTATGTGAACAAATTTATTTTCATGATGAGACACTAAGACTCTTCATATCATTTATATATAGTGTTTTTTTCCTTTGTTATGTGGTACATTTTAAAGATTTATTTTTTTCTAAAAAAAATCACATTAATATGTCTTTTTCATTTATATATAAAGTTTTACACATTCAATTTGAATTATAATAACCAATTTCATACGGATTCTATTTGAGAAATACTTATTTTTCATATATATAGTTGATATTTTAATTTAATTATTATGTTGTTTTAAAAAAAAAATATCTCTATATATAAATAAATATTAAGACAGAATATGTTTAATTATGTGTATCGCATGGATCAAATTAATTTTCTTTTATATTTTATATCTATCTTATTGAGGTTTTAATATTAATTTATATTTAATTTTTCATTTAACTTGAAATTATTTATTACAAAACATTTATATTTAATTTAAATTTTATATTGAGAAGTAAAGTTAAAAGTTAATTTTTTACTTTTTTTGGTTTTTCTAAAAAAAATGTATAAAAAAAAAATAGAGAGATGGTGTGACCCAAAAAATGTTAAAAGCCAAAAAACTGCTTTTAACGTTTTTGCCAAAAGAGGCAATATGTATGAATAATTAAAAAAGAATATTAAATAAAAAAAATTAATACTCTACCTAATTAATTTATATAATTTCTTCTTAATCCAATCACAATATATTTATATTTAATCTTTTAAATAAATTTTGTATAGTTCTATTTTTACATATTTTTATTTTCTAAATAAATATAAAAACAAAAATAAAAATAAATAATTAGAATCACTTAGTTTTATATTACTAATTCTCTTTCTAATTTAACTATTATTTTTAATATCAAAATGAATGTTTATTTTGTTATCTTATAATTTTATGTATATATATATATATATATCATATATAATCATTATATGATAATTACACTTATATAGCACATTAGAATTAAAATTATCAAAATAAACAAATAATTTAACGAAATTTATTATATATAAATATTCAACTAATACTTTTATAGACCAATAAGATTAAGATTATTAAAATACATAATTTAAATTAAAATTTTATTTTAAATTGAAATTAATATTACTCTTCTGTAGCACAAATCATAATATAAAATATAATTAAATTAATTAAAGTTAACTTCATTGTGATTTTATGTTAGACATTATATTTCTAAAAGTGATTTACATACATGTGTATCGTCTAATTTGATATTGATTGATTGAAATAATGGAACTCAATATTTTTTTTATTAAGTTTTTAAAAGATAAATTGACAAATGTTAAATAATAAATTATGTGGAGTATTATTTTCAAGAAGGGTGAAGTATCAATAAATTCCAAAATGTGATCTTGTGAACGATTTAGTCCTCCATTTTTTCTTATAAACTCAAAGGTCTCAATAAAGTGAAAATTACATAAAAGGGTAGTCATTTACATGTTGAGGTTTAATTTTTTAGGGATAAAAATGAGTTTCTCAAAATGTAAAATTACACATTTGGACAATTTGAACTATAGAAGTTTTGATTTTCCCTCACCCTAGAACAAATACCACATTACAAACAAAAACCTAATACTTCAATGTAACACACTAAAAAATTCATTGTTGTACTTTTCCCAAACATAACAACGTAACACTCAAAAAAAATTCTTTGGTATATTTTTTCCAAACGTAACGCTCCAATGTAAAAAAGTAAATATATATATAAAAAAAAATCCTTATGGTGTATTTGGTTGGAGGATTTGGAGAAGGATTTAAAAATGGAAAGGGAAAAGGTGTGTGAAACTAGGTGAAATATAGGTATATTTTATTCTCATTTCACCTACCTTTTCTCTTTCTCTTTCCAAATCCCTTCCCAAATCCCCCAACCAAACACAACGTTAGTGTACTTTTTTCAAATGTACCACTTCAATCAATGTAATCCCAAACATAGCACTCCAATGTAACATACAAAATACTAAAAAAACCTCCTAGTATACTTTTTTTTTTTTTCAAACGTAACACTCACAGTTTGAAATTATATATTTGTTCAAAACTTACTAAGGAATATTTATACTCCTTTTGGAATGGTTTGAAAAATCTCACATCCTTTTTTTTTTAGTATTACATTGGAGTGTTATGTTTATGAAAAGTATATTAATGTGGGGATATATTTTTTGAGTACCAACACGTGACCAAGGTGACGCCGACGTGTCAGCCGAGGTGCCACGTGTCCTGGTCATGACGCCGAGGTTATCTCGGCAAGGCCGAGGTTATCTTCGAAGATATTGGAATCTGAGATAAGCAGATGCGGCACAGAAGTCCTAGAATGATGAGGGGACTCAACCTGGATAAAGATAAAGCTCTTAGGAAGTTTATCTCTATCTATTGAAGAGTCCTGGATAAGCACTGAGCTAAAGTCCATTGAAGATAGGCTTCTATGGGGACTGGGATTGAGTTAACTATAAAAGAAAGGCACCCCCGATGGGTTTAAGGTACGCAATTTATATTCTGAATAGTGAGTTAAGCACTATTGATTATCTTTAAGAGATATACTGACTTGATCGTCGGAGTGCCCCCGGGTAGACGAACCACCGCCGGAATCTTCTCTTTCTATTGTAGGTCAGCCAGGTATTATCTATTCTGCCAGTACTCTCCAGCTGATTACTGAGTTGGCAGTGTGGTCAGAAAATCACTCACACAATTTGGCGCCGTTTGTGGGAAAAAAAGAAGAATAGATGGCCAACGACGGACAGAATGAGAAGATTGGGGATGACACTCCTAACGGGAGTGGGAGACCTGTTGATGTTGACGTTGACGTCAAGAAGGACAATTGCAAAGAAGACTAGAATTACGGAGTGAAAGACGTCGGCTAGGAAGGCGACATACCAAAGCAAACAGACTAAAGCGGGTACTATAACGATGACAACCTCCATGTATGGAAATATAGATGCCTACGGAGGGATGAAGAGGTGAAAGAGATGGCGAACAAGTTGGCCGACCTGCAATCGGTCGTCAATTTCATAATGCAAAACAACGTCATGTAGCCACCATTCCCGCTACAGGACACGTCGATTCCAACGGCCAATGCCCAAAAGAGAGGGCAGAAAACAATCCCAGTAGCCCCGCAGCACACCAAGAGCGAAAAACACTCTCACCAGCCTTCAAGGGAGGTTGGGCGAGGAGAGTCGAGAAGGGAAGAATCCCGAAGGACGCACCGCGCCAAGGAAGTAGACCCTAGAGAACATCGGCATGTTTAGAGGCAGGAGCTGTGCTTCGACACAACTCATGGAGAAAGGTCGAAAAAGGCTCACAACGAAACTAAGAGTAGTGCGTCGAAAAAACTGAAGTCAGGAGATAGCCGAGCTCCTGGTCGGACCAAAGAGGACTTGAGAGATTACTTCAAGAGGAAGCAAGATCATGCCGAGGTAACCTCAACTATTAAACCGAGAACACCATTCTCGATAGAGCTAGACAAAGTTGAGGTCCCGAAGAGATTCAGTATGCCGAGGTTCCAGATATACGATGGGAAGTCGAACCCCAACTTTCACGTCGGACTATACCTGAACGCGATGGCGTTGTACACTTGGAACGAGTCGTTGCTCTGCAAAGTGTTCCCCTCATCATTCGGGGAGATTGCATCGGATTGGTTTCACAAACTGCTGAAAGGAAGTGTGAAGACCTGGGAAGGCCTAGCCGAGATGTTTGTGGCCAGGTTCGTTACAAACAAACTACAGCCCTTGAGGGTAGACGCCCTAATGGCTTTGAAGATTGGCGAGGACGAAAGCCTGAGGGCCTACGCCAAGAGGTATTACGAGGTGTTCAACTGAATACCAGAATGCAACCAAGAAGTGGCTGTCGTGTCATTTAAAAACGGCCTGAAAGATAGCTGCCTACTCCGAAAATCACTGGCAAAAACATTGCCAAAAAGCATGGAGGAGCTTATGGCCAAAATTGAGAAGTATGCCAGAGCCGAGGAAGACACGTCAAAAGCCAAAGAGACAAAGCAAGAGAAAGGGAACGGTTCGCCGAAGCGAGGCCGAGGTAACAATGGATCCAACAAGCAAGAGGTAGGACTGAGGGCTGCGCAGGTAGTCACAATAGTGTTCTGAATCCCAATTCACAAAGTGCTGGACAAATCCGATCCCAGCCCTATTTTAGAGCACCAGCTAGGGTGCCAGGAGAATTTATGGGACGAAGCCTTGGTAAGCTTTGTGCTTACCATAACGAAGATGGGCATATGACCCAGGGTTGTAGAGCCTTGAAGGCACACCTGGAAGACCTAGTAAGGCAAGGCCATTTGAGGGACCTCGTAGATGAGGCCAGGACAAGAGAAGAACTGGCAAGACTGCCTCAAGCACCACCAGCTCCACCTCCCCCAGCACAGCAGCCGCAGGCAGGAGAACCTTGGGTAATTAATGTAATTCACTCAAAGGTAAGCGAAAACAAAATACGGGAGGAGACCCAGAAGGTGAGGCACTTACAGCATGTGTACCAAGTAAGGGAGAAAAGACCTCGGGCCGAGGAATACCAGGGACCAGTAATGTCCTTTACTGAAGCCGACCTGGAGATGTTCCAACATCCACACAATGATGCATTGGTAGTATCCCTTCAGGTTGGGGAGTGCCAAGTGAAGCGCATCCTCATTGACCAAGGTAATTCTTGTGACATCATGTATGTGAGATGTTACAAGGAGCTTGGCCTTCACCCAGACGATATGGAACAATCTAATAGCCCAATGGTCAGGTTCAATGGAACGCCGACATGGCCACTGGGGGCAGTAAGCCTAGATGTGCAGACTGGCACGAGAAAGATAAAGACAGAGTTCACCGTAATCGATACACCCTCCCCTTACAATATTATCTTGGGAAGGCCATGGTTGCATACAATGGGGGCCGTTCCCTCAACATTGCATCAACTATTGCGGTTCCCAACAGAACATTGGATAGAAGAGGTCAGAGGAGATCAGCTACATGCAAAGAATTGCTCCATGGCAGCAATGAAATCCACTTGCAGCATACGAGAACTAGAAAAGGCAGAGATTGAAAAACAAGGACGTGGAAGTCCTAGAGGACATCGGCAAGGAGCCAGCCAAGAAGAGCGAGGAAACACTGGAAAAAATAAAAAATTCCCGTCCAGGAAGGGGATGAAGAACGCTTCTTTTTTCTCGACTCGGGCTTAGCCGAAGATGAGGGCAAAGAGTTGCCAAGGCCCTGGAATACTTGCAATCTCAAGTTTTTTTTATCATAAAATTTCTTATTTTTTGTTATTAGCCGAAGTAATAAATAAAACTTGATTTTTCTGTGACGGATAAGATAGTCAATGATATTTCCAGAATACTTGTATAATAAGAACCCAAGTGGAACTTAAGTTCACATTAGGGGGCAGAGAGTTGGAAAATGGTTTTAACACTTGTTAAATTTTGTGATGAAAAATTTACAAGTTGAAATTAACCCGAGATCATGTTTAACACTTGTTGAAACTTGAGAAAAGTTTACAAGTTGAAGTTAAACTGAGATCATGTTTAACACTTGTTGAAACTTGAGAAAAGTTTACAGGTTGAAGTTAAACCGAGATCATGTTTAACACTTGTTGAAACTTGAGAAAAGTTTACAAGTTGAAATCATCTTTAACACTTGTTGAAACTTGAGAAAAGTTTACAAGTTGAAGTTAAACTGAGATTATGTTTAACACTTGTTGAAACTTGAGAAAAGTTTACACGTTGAAGTTAAACTAAAATTATGTTTAACACTGAGATTAAACTGAGGCGTGTCACCCCGAGAAGGCTACACAAGACTGAAGTGTATATTAAAGATATGCAAAATATTCTAAGTATGGAATCATACAAGAGTAGTAAAGAGAAGGCAAACGTACAAACGTTCAAAACAAAGAAGTTGTGTTTATAAGAAAGCACTTTGACAATATGAAGAGCTTACACTGTTTCAAAAGAAAAACAAAAGTACAGAGCACAGAAGAAAGAGAAAAACATGAAATTAAGATTCTTCAAAGATCATTAGCATTTGGATTTGAAGTTCGGGACGATCTGGGAAGATATCTCGGCAGCCTTCTTGGCCGCAAGCTCAGCATCGATTTCTTGAAGGGTTACATCAAGGCTCTTGTCGGCGAGAGACACGTCAGATGATGCTTTCTCAGGAGTAGCATCTTTGGGAACCTCCTCACCATCCTCATCTTGAGTCAAGTCCAGGACTTGCTCATTCTGAGTAGGGGACTTGGCCCTAGCAGCTTCCTTGGACTTTCTCACCAGAGCTTCCTCCTCAGACTCAGAATCGTCATCGGATTGGCTTGGAGTTTGAGGGAATGAAAAAGGAAGGACGTCAGCGTTCCTAAGGGGGGAGTCCTCGGGGACCTCAAGCTTTTTAAGCAAAGTCGTCCAACCAAGGGCGAAACCCTTGTTGCATGCTTGCTTCACTTACTTTTCATAGTCAGCCGTGACATCGGCCACCCCCTCACTGTAGCCCTTCTCATCGGCTGCCTTAAGCTCGGCGTCCTTCGTGGCCAAGGCTTCTTGCAGTTCTTTTTGGGCCTAGGCCGTCTTTTCCTCGGCCTCTCTCTTTTCGGCCTCAAGAACCTTTTTGATGGCCTCAGCGGATTCCGTCTTTTCTTCGGCGTCATTTTGAGCTTTAATAGCAGCCTCGGCCTGATCTTCCAAGGTCTTCATCTTTGATTGCAAGTTTTTATTAGTCTTTTGCAGACTAGCAGCCTCCCTCTTCTTGTCGGCTAGTTCCTTCCGATTCTCAAAGGCTTACATTGAGAAAGAATGAGCATGCTGGATGGCCTGAAAGTGAACAGAAGTTATTAGAAAATATTATAAGTATGAAATGAAGAGAAAGGAAGAAAAATTTCCAAATAAAGAGACTTACCTGAATAGAGCATTGGAGCATCAGAGCACAGTTCTCATATTCGCTCATCTTGGCGTTTCAGTCGAGATCGCCGGGAAGGAGCAGAGCGGTACTAAGGGCGACGGCAACATTAATGTCGTTGGCACTGTCGCTAGCCTTAACTGGCTTATCCTCCAGTGTGATTTGGGGGGCCCAGGGGGAATCATGCTTTAGAGACCCCGAGGTGGTTGTAGCGGATGACCTCGGCCTCTTTGATCGTTTAGACTCGGATAGTTGGGCCTCGGCAGGCCTCTTCTTGGCGGCAGAATGGGACTTATCGCTCTCAGCCAATTTGAAGATTGGCAAGGTGTCCTCAGTGTCAACCTGAGTCATCGTTGCCTTTGGCTGAGCCTTCTTGATCCTTTTTGTCTTCGGCTTTGGCTAGGTTGGTGCTGGTTGAGCATCAACTGAATCAGGAATACTGGCCAAAAGATCCTTAGCGACTGCTTTTTGGCAACCTATTTCAGCAGCAAAAATTGTTCGGCATTGTCGACGGTGTTGGGATATTGGGATCAGATATGGAGCCGAGGTAGACGGCTGCTCAACTGGATCAGAGGTCGATCCTTGATCTGGCCGGAATGAGGAGGCAGCTTGAGGAGTTGTGGCAGAAGGAGGTGACAGGCTTTTCTTCTTCTTCTTTGGGATGTCGGGCAGCACCGATTTGTAGGTTGGGATGAAATTGAGTACCAGAGGGGCTCTCCATTTGTGGACTAGCAGATCCAAAAGTTTCCTCAAGTCTTTGCTGGGAAAGAAAGCCTAACAGAAGCCCTTTGGTGGCTGAGGAAGAGCTGCAAGAAAAATAGACATTAGAAACAAACAAAGTATTGAAGATTTTAAAAACAAGTTAGTATAAACACAGGGCTCTTACCATTGCCCTCTACAAAAACTGATCGAGGAAAAGGGTAGAGATGGAGGTCCTCGTCTGGAGCGAACTCCCAGTTCCCCGAGGTAATGAAATAGTCATCCCCAGCTCCCTTGTTGGAGTTAGGGAGGTCGGCAACAATTTTGTACTCTGTGGACCTCGGCTTAAGGTAGTAAACGTAGCCCGTATCTTTTTTGAGGCCACACATGGTGTAGCAGTACTGGATATCGGCTAAGGTAATCCTAGCGTTTTCTTGTCTAGCTAAGGCTATGATACCATTGATGACTCGATAGGAATTGATGGCGGTTGCATCGGGTTGAACTTATAATAGTGAAGTATCTCACGAAAAAGGGTGCTGAGTGGGAGCCGAAGTCCACACTCAATGAAGGCTATCACAGGGAAGGGCATAGAATCAGTTGTAAGCATGATGGAGTCATCATCCCCAGCCAACCTCAGATGGACGTCGGCCGGATGTCAAACTCTCACCTAAAGTACTCTAACTTGGATTGGGGTGTCTACCCTATGCTTTCACATACCCATAATATCGGCTTAACAGAAGGGGTTAGATTTCATAAGGGTGTATTTCTAAAGTGGTTTATGGACCTCGGCTAAAGCTTAAAAACACACAAAATCTATGGGGAATCGTTTCAATTTTCCCTAACAATTGTTTTGAGTTCTACAAACAAATCCCAAACCTAGATCTATGGAAACGAAGATTGAAGGCACGAATCTGGAAAATAGAACAGCAAGAATACGCTTCAGAATCAAGAACAAAGATGGACTATCAAGAACATTGTAAGTACAAAGGGTATAAGGTCAAGAACAGTGGCAAAAGTACAAAAAAGTTGTGAGGAGTGTGTATATTCAAGACATGGGCAAAGAGCAAAGTCGTGAAATAAGCACATTCAGGTACATGACTTATAAATCAAATACTTGAGTAAAACAGCAATGGCGATTAATAATGAAGCAAAACTTCTTGGAGAACAATAAGAAATAAAACCAGGAGGAACAGTGGCTTACCAAAAAGAGGGAAGCCGGAATGGGGATTGCCGACGTCTGACGACGGTTGCAAAGGCAGAAGATCGGTGAAAATCACGCTGGAAGGGGTAAACGGAGCAAGTTGCAAAGCTATGGAAGTTTGAACAATGGAGGATTTGAGAAAGCTAGAGAGAGAGAGAGCTTTAGAAATGATGTAAAGTGAAGAGACAGAAGGAGAAAGAGGCTTTTGTTAAAACCTGAAACGGCGGCAAAAAGAAAGCAATTAATGCGCTTAAAATGACGTATGCGTCAGACGGCGCACGCAGGCGCGAGATGACTTACAGGCGCGTACGGAGTACGATTCAATAAGGGGAAAACGCGTGGTTAAAACGGTTGATGTATTATGCTTGACAACTCATACGCATGAGGGAGCTCTTGAAATTTTTAATCTTTAAAGAGACATGTCGGCTGGGAATCTCTAAGCCAATATACTGGCAGGAAGTACCGATATAGGTCCCATCACCTCAGAATGCCGAGGTAATAGAACCTAGGGGGCAGTTGTGGAGATATATTTTCTGAGTACCAACACATGGCCAAGGTGATGCCGATATGTCAGCTGAGGTGCCACGTGTCCTGGTCATGACGCCGAGGTTATCTCGAAGATATCGGAATCCGAGATAAGTGGATGAGGCACAGAAGTCCTAGAATGATGAGGGGACACAGCCTGGATAAAGATAAAGCTCTTAGGAAATTTATCTCTATCTATTGAAGAGTCCTGGATAAGCACTGAGCTAAAGTCCATTGCAGCTAGGCTTTTATGGGGACTGGGATTGAGTTAACTATAAAAGAAAGGCACCCCCGATGGGTCTAAGGTACGCAATTTATATTCTGAATAGTGAGTTAAACACTATTGATTATCTTTGAGAGATATACTGACTTGATCGTCGGAGTGCCCCCGGGTAGACGAACCACCGCCGGAATCTTCTCTTTCTGTTGCAGGTCAGCCAGATGTCATCTATTTTGCCAGTACTCTCCAACTGATTACTGAGTTGGCAGTGTGGTCAGAAAATCACTCACACAATTAAGATTTTATTTTATTTTTGGTTACATTAGAGCGTCACATTTGGGAAAAATATGTCAAAGAATTTTTTTGTGTTACATTAAAGTGTTACACTAAGGAATTTTTTTGAAATGATATATTAAAGTGTTACGTTTAGAAAAAGAACAATGAGGAGTTTTTTTGTATGTTACATTAAGAAGTTTTAAAGGTGAAACACCAATAAATCCTAAAATGTGATCTTGTAAATGATTTAGTCCTCTCTTTTTTCTTATAAACCCAAAGGTCCCATTAAAGTGGAAATTACATAAAAGAGTAGTCACTTACATATTTAGGTTTAATTTTAAGAATAAAAGTGATTTTCTCAAAATGTAAAATTACACATTTGGGCAATTTGAACTATAGAAGTTTTGAATTTTCCCTCATTCTAGAACAAATCCCACATTATGAACAAAAACCTAACACTCTAATATAATACTCCTATAACGTAACACTTCAATGTAACACACTAAAAAATTCATTGGTGTACTTTTCCCAAACATAACAACGTAACACTTAAAAAAAATTCTTTGATGTGTTTCTCCCAAACGTAACGCTCTAATGTAAAAAAATATATATATAAAAAAATCCGTAGTGTATTTTTTCCAAACGTAACACTTCAATGTAACATACTCCAATGTAACATACAAAACACTAAAAAAAACTCCTAGTATACTTTTTTTTTTCAAACGTAACATTCACAGTTTGAAATTATATATTTGTTCAAAACTTACTAAGGAATATTTATACTCTTTTTGGAATGGTTTAAAGAATCTCTCATTCTTTTTTTTTTTGGTTACATTGGAGCATTACGTTTGGAAAAAATATGTCAAAGAATTTTTTTGTGTGTTACATTAAAGTGTTACACTAAAATTTTTTTTGGATAAATTACATTGACACCCCCTGAGGTTTATATTTATTACAGTTTCTCCCCTCACCTTTGGGAAATTACATCTCCCTCCCTGAGGTTTAAAGTTTTATAACAGTTCTCCCTTCACCGTAATTATCATCATACATAAAATTAAATTAATAAGGAGGAGCGTTGTGTGTTAGGTAGCCGACAGCCAACATGTAAAAAAGCCGCTCGGATCTCTTATGAAAATGAATCCTACTTTGAATAATTTAAATGCTAGGTCATTCCCCTCAAGTGACGCGTTGCGCCTGCCTCCAGGTGTTTCGAAAAGTGAGCAAGGGGCGCCGCATCGACGTCTGGGTGCGGTGAAAAATGGGCAAAGGTTTTCGCGTTTTTCTGGACGAGTGCGGATAAAGAAGCTAGTCCAAGACTATAGGTTTAGGGTAGCCACTTGGAACATAGGAACCTTAACTGGTAGGACGATGGAATTGGTAGATGTTATGATTAGGAAGAGAGTTAGTATAGCTTGCATACAAGAAACTAAGTGGACGGGAGAGAAAGCTAGGGAAATTGAGGATACTGGTTTTAAACTTTATTATAGTGGTAAGGATAGACGCAGGAATGGGGTAGGAATCATAATTGCCAAGGGTCTTGTGGAAAGTGTGGTGGCGGTCACTAGGAAAGGAGATAGGATTATGCTAGTTAAACTAGTTATTGGAGGGAATATAGTGGACATTATTAGCGCTTACGCCCCTCAAGTAGGGTTAGATGATCAGACTAAGAGGGATTTTTGGGAGCAAATGGATGAGATCTTACAGGAGAACCCGTAGGAGAGAACCTGGTTATAGGTAGAGATTTTAATGGCCATGTGGGCATAGATAAACTAGGTTATGAAAGGGTGCATGGTGGATACGGTTTTGGTGGTAGAAATGAGGCTGGAGAGAGAATCTCAGATTTTGCGTTGGCTTCTGACCTGGTGGTGGCCAATACTATGTATAAGAAGAGGGATGAGCATTTGATAACCTTTAAGAGTGGATTAGTTAAGAGCTAAATAGATTACTTCTTAGTGAGAAAAGTAGACTGCCTAAAATGCAATGATTGTAAGGTGATTCCTGGAGAGAGTCTGGTCTCTCAACATAGGATTTTGGTACTAGATTTATGTTTTAGAGGGCAATACCAAGCTAGGAAGGATGGTGGGCGTCGTAGGACGAGATGGTGGGACCTAAAAGGGGATAAACTAGAAATATTTAAGAATCGAATGGATAAGGAAGGTACTTGGGATTTAGAAGGTGATGCTAACACTATGTGGAATTCGATGGCCAATTGTATGAGGAGAATCTCAAGGGAAGTGCTTGGAGAGTCGAAAGGAACGGGACCCAGCTCTAGGGAAACTTGGTGGTGGAGGGAAGAGGTTCAAGCGGTAGTTAAGGCAAAAAAAGAGTGCTTTAAAAAGTGGCAAAATGATAGAACTGAGGAAAACCTTAAGAGTTATAGATTGGCTAATAAGGAGGTCAAGAAAGTAATGAGAGAGACTAAGTTGAAAGCTTACAATGGCCTATACACTAGACTAGATAGTAAGGAGGGAGAGAAGAGAGTATACAAACTTGCTAAGATACGGGAGAGGAAAACAAGAGATTTTAATCAAGTAAAGTGCATCAAGAGTGAGGATTCTAAGGTATTGGTGAAGGATGATGAGATTAAGGAAAGATGGAAGAATTATTTTGAGAAACTGTTAAATGAGGAACATGGAAGTATGACAATAGGGGAAGAAATAGCCAGTAATATGATAAACCAAGACTATAGGCTCTATCGCAGGATTAGGAACTTTGAAGTGGAGATTGCACTTAAGAAGATGAAAGCAAATAAGGCTTTAGGACCTGATGATATCCCTATAGAAGTTTGGAAGTGTTTGGGTAAAAAGGGAGTTGCTTGGTTGACTAGGTTGTTTAGCAAAATTTTGTTGACTAGGAGCATGCCAAATGAGTGGAGGAAAAGTATTTTAGTGCCAATCTATAAGAATAAAGGTGATGTCCAGAATTGTAACAACTATAGAGGAATCAAGCTAATGTGTCATATAATGAAAGTGTGGGAGAGGGTGATAGAACGCCGATTGCGAGACATAACAGAGGTGTCAAAGAATCAATTTGGGTTTATGCCTGGTAGGTCAACAATAGAAGCAATCTATCTTTTGAGGAGAGTAATAGAAAAGTATAAAGAAAAGAAAAGAGACATTCATATGGTGTTTATCGACCTTGAGAAAGCATATGACAGAGTGCCCCGAGATATAATATGGTGGGTGTTAGAGAAGAAATGGGTGACAAAAGGCTACATTGACGTGATTAAAGACATGTATGAAGGGGTGGTGACCACTATTCGATCGCCAGCTGGTGAGACAAATGAATTTCCTATCACTGTAGGGTTACACTAAGGATCTGCCTTAAGTCCTTATCTTTTTGCTTTAGTTATGGACGAGTTGACGATAAATATTCAGGATGACGTGCCATGGTGTATGCTTTTTGCAGACGATATTGTGTTACTGGATGAGACTAGAGAAAGAGTTAACACAAAGTTGGAGATTTGGAGAAAAGCTCTTGAAGCTAAAGGATTCCGGATAAGCAGAACTAAGACAGAATGCATGTAGTATAAATTTAGTAACAGTAACAATGAAAGTAGAGGAGAAGTGAAGATTGAGAACCAAGAACTGCCTAAGAGTGAACATTTTCATTATTTAGGGTCGATTATCACAACAGCGGGAGAGATTGATGCAGATGTGGCCCATAGGATTAAGGCGGGATGGTGTAAGTGTAGAAGTGCGTCTGGGGTATTGTGCGATAAACGAATACCTACTAGACTAAAAGGTAAGTTTTATAGAACGACTATTAGACCAGCTATGTTGTATGGGTCGGAGTGTTGGGCAACCAAGAAACAACATGTAGATAAGATGAGTGTGGCTGAGATGAGGATGTTAAGGTGGATGTGTGGTAAGACTAGACAAGATAGGATTATGAATGAGTGTATTTGAGAATGGGTAGGAGTAGCACTGATAGAAGATAAGTTGAGAGAGAATCGTTTGAGATGGTTTGGTCATATTCAACGGAGACCAACAGAGGCAGTAGTGAAGAGATGCGATACTGTAACGGTAGATGGAAGTTTTAGGGGACGGGGTAGGCCTAGATTAACGTTGACTAGCATTATAAATAGAGATATGAATCTACTTAATTTGACTAATGAAATGGCCTTTGATAGGACCACGTGGAGAAGAAGGATTCATGTATCCGACCCCATTTGATGGGACTTAAGGCTTAGTTTGGTTTGGTTTGGTTTGGTCAGTGTAATTTACCCTATTTTTTTGAAGTGATATATTAAAGTGTTACGTTTAGAAAAAGAACAGTAAGGAGTTTTTTTGTGTATTACATTAGAATGTTACATTAAGAAGTTTTAAGGGTGAAACACCAATAAATCCCAAAATGTAATCTTGTAAATGATTTTGTCCTACCTTTTTTTCTTATAAACTCAAAGGTCTCATTGAAGTGGAAATTACATAAAAGGGTAATCACTTACATGTTTAGGTTTAATTTTTTAGGAATAAAAGTGATTTCTCAAAATATAAAATTACACATTTGGGCAATTTGAATTATAAAAGTTTTGGATTTTCCCTCATTCTAGAACAAATCCCACATTATGAACAAAAACTTAACACTCTAATGTAATACTCCAATAACGTTACACTTCAATGTAACACACTAAAAAATTCATTGGTGTACTTTTCCCCAACATAACAACATAACACTTCAAAAAATTCTTTGGTGTGTTTTTCCCAAACGTAACGCTCAAATATATATATATATATATAAAACCCTTAGTGTACTTTTTCCAAACGTAACACTTCAATCAATGTAATCCTAAACGTAACACTCCAATGTAACATACTCCAATATAACATACAAAACACTAAAAAAACTCCTAGTGTACTTTTTTTTTTAAACATAACATTTACAGTTTGAAATCATATATTTGTTCAAAACTTACTAAGGAATATTTGTACTCCTTTTGGAATAGTTTGAAGAATTTCACATTTTTTTTTTAGTGTTACATTGGAGTGTTATGTTTAGGAAAAATATATTGAGAATTTTTTTTTTTTTTTTTTGGTTACATTGGAGCGTTACATTTGGGAAAAGTATGTCAAAGAATTTTTGTGTGTTATATTAAAGTGTTACACTAAGAAATTTTTTTAAAGTGTTCTATCAAAGTGTTACGTTTAGAAAAAGAATAGTAAGGAGTTTTTTTTCTGTATTACATTAGAGTGTTATACTAAGGATTTTTTTAAAGTATTATATTAGAGTGTTACATTTGGAAAAAGTACATCGAGAAGTTTTTTTGTATGTTATATTAGAGTGTTACACTAAGGAGTTTTTGTATGTGTTACATTAGCTTGTTTGATTAAGGAGTTTTGTTGTGTGTTATATTAGAGGGTTACGTTTAGAAAAAAATATACTGAGTTTTTTTTGTATGTTATATTAAAGTGTTACAATAAGAAATTTTTTTGTGTTACTTTAGCGTATTACACTAAGGATTTTTTTTAGAGTGTTATATTGGAGTGTTACGTTTAGGAAAATTATAGTAAAGAGTTTTTTTTATGTGTTACATTAATGTTACGTTTGGATGTTAATTAATGTCAATGTTATAATATTAATGTTACAATAGGGACGAACACCACAAAAGGAACGAACACCACACCAATAACACCACAAATGGGATAACATCATCTATCTACAAATCACTCCACTAAATCCTCACAAAAAAATAGAAACGTAAAACCTACCTTACCTACACACATCCAATATTGAAAAAATTCAAACAAAATTACACATAAGGGCAAACAAGTAAACTTTCAAACTCCAAATCAAGAAAATATAATATACCCAAAATAAAAAGGACTGATTGCTTTGAAAGAAAACTTCTAGAATTAAATGAAATAACTTTTCTCCAAATGAGATTTATGAGTAATTTTTCCTTTAAAGAATCCTGATTTATCGAAAATGATTGTATATTTAAGGCACCTATTGATGTTTGTTGAATAATTTTTAAATAAACATTTTGAATTTATAATATTACTGATAATGCACATTCACGTGCTCAAGTAGAAAACAAATGCAAAAATGGCTGAAATAAAAAATTTATGATTATTATTATTTGTTACATAATTAATCAAAACTCTTTTAAGAATTGAAATTATAATTTGAATTTGTAATTTTTTATGTATCAATGTGAATAACTCTTACGATCTTACCAATACAAGTATAAATGTTACTTTTGAGTCAATCCATTTTAAGCATTTTTTTGTGTAATAAAATACTTAAATATTTTTGTAACACCCCAAAATATTTAATTAGCACCGCATAAAACAAAAAGAGTTATAATTATGTGTGCTAAAATGTAATTTAATTTAAATTAAAAATCATTGTACTTTAAAAATGGTGATAATATAATGTTATTTTGGCCAAAATGTATTGGGTGTCGGCCACCTTCAATCAAACAATTTGTTGTATTATTAATTTGTTATGATTTTAATTATTGTCTTATCGCGATGTCTCTAGGTATCGTGTTTGGATCATGACAATTTTCATATAAAAATATTATAATAAATCATAATTAAATATCACTTGAAGTATAATTAAAGATCCAATGCACCACTTTACACGTAACCAAAAACATGAGATATTAGTAAATACCTTTTCGATTAAAAACTAAAATAATACACCATGAGTTGTAATCAAGTCATAGTTTGTATATTATAGAATTTTCCGTCATTTTTATTTTAATTTTTGAAGAAAAATATTTTAATTAATACAAGTGAAATTTATGATTTTTGATAAATTTGATTAACACAAATGATGATGTGATTTCAGATCGAAAATACACCTTTTTGAAAGAAAAAAAAAATGAAAGAAATTGTTTTTTTGAGCTTTTTACGTAGGATCACAAACATTAACAAACATTTTCATCAATTATTAGCAAATATGTTTATTTTTGACTTTCAATTGTTAAAATTTTATACACATAAAATATAAAGACTCAAAATTAATTTTTTATTTTAAAAATTAATTCCCGACAGCATGGGTCACCTACTTAGTTAAATCAATATAACGATACATGAGATGATAGACACTATATGACATATCAATTTAGTTATTTTCCAATACACTTTTATTTTATGTAATGCTATATGAACATTACTTACGTACAAAAAAAAAAATCATACATAATGATATGATTTATTTATATCCATTGAAAAAAAAATCGTTACTATGAGTGATAATTGCAAAAAATCTATTGTTACCTCACTTTGTATAACTTTTTTTATAATAAAATTACTAGTGGTAACTCGTATCAGTATATAAAAAAATTAACAGTAATGATTCAGACTTTCACAAAATATCACCCCTATAACTCCCACTCATTTGTGATTGATCCAAGTAGGGGTGCAATTTTGGCCTGGCTAGGCCCATCCGGGCTCAGGCCTGGCCTAGCCCATGTCGGGCCTTGTGGGCTCCTGCCAAAAAATTGGGCCAAGCGGGGCCACGGGCATAAAAACTAGGCCCAAGCCCAGGTCCAGGGGTATTCGGGCTTTGGGCGGGCTAGTGGGGCGGGGCCCCTGGACTTGGGCTTTGGGCGGGCTTGGGTAGGCCTAAACAATTTAAAAAATTTTTTTTTATATTTTTTCCACTAAAAGTTTATTATTTTTCATTAAAAATAACACTGGGTATCGAGTGGGCCGGGTCAGGCTTCAAAACGATGGCCTAGGCCCGGCCCAAGGCCCAAGGCCTGGGGTTGGGCTTGGGCTCAGGCCTTAACGGGCCGGGCCCATCTCGAGCCGAGGGCGGGTTTCGGGCTGCCCGCAGGCCACGGGCCAAAATTACACCCCTAGGTCGAAGTAAGAAAGAGAAAAAAAAAAAAAAATACAAACACATCATTGGTCCACATCACTGTGGGAGTGGTGGGGTCTCCCTAAAAGGGAGTCCTAAACATTTTCCAAAAATTAATAATATATTTTTATACAAAATAATATAAATAATTAAATTTTTGTATACAAATTATAAAAAAAGGAGATTGAAATTTACAATTTAAGTCTCACAATTTTATCATAATTTATTTATTATTTTTTAATTTGTCACAAATTTAATCATGTAATTTTCAACCTTCCTTACTAGAATTGCAAATTTAAGTGAGTTCAACTCAAACAACTTGAGCCGAGCTTAAAATTTTTTAAAGATTGAACAAAATAGTTTTTAATTAAGCCCTGGTTTGGCATTTGTATTGGAGCTAAATAAGTACAAAAAGACAAAATTGACTATAAAAGCCAATAAGACAAAATATTACTTTTTATCTATAATCATTGGGTGCCTCTATTTACACACCACCTTTTATCTCGAGGCATACCATTTTCTAAAAAATATATAATTATAATTATATCCCTTAATCAAATATCCAAATTACCCTTATCTTCTATCCTAAAACCCTAATAGCCACCACTCACCTCACCGGAAATGTGTCGCTACCGCCATCACTCCCACATTGCCAGCCATCTCTCTCTCTCTCTCTCTCTCTCATGCTTTTAGCTCCAATATCACCCAAAAATTGAACCAAATCTCCTCTCACCGCCACCATTTTCTTCTTTCTCCTTCTTTTCTGCATTGGAAAACTAGACCTCGCTGCCGATAGAGCGGTGCTTGTTAGCCGCCACTCTGTCGTGGGCGACTGATCATTTCTTTAGAACCTCTCCGAGCCCAAGAAGATCTGTTCCAGATTTTTCATGATCCATGGATGAAACACCATGATTGAGCTTCTAATCTCCATGATCCAAATCTCTGAGAAGTCGATGGAGGAGCGGTTGAAGAGACGCATAGATGGCATCGATGGAGTGGAGGCAGATCATCGCACTCTAAGAAATCAATGGAGCTTCAGATCGTCGCTGTCATCGCTACCTCCCGTCGTCGTTGTTACCTCGCACTCAACTTTTCACGATCATAGGGAACCACCGGCAATGAACCACACCAGCGTCAGGTGGTAGTGGTGGTAGTGATGGTGGGGTATGTGACTAAGGGAAAAATGAAATATTGTAGTGCGTATTGAGCAAATTTATTATTTATTAAATTACTAAAAATGTGCCTTGAGTAGTAGTATGCCTTAAGATGAAAAGTGGTTTGTAAATAGAGGCACCCATAATCATTACACTTTTTTCTCTCACAAAAGTCAAAAAATCTCCAAAACAAAAATCAAACGAGGCTAAAAAAGTCCCACCACAAAAAAAGTTGGCTAAAAAAGCCAATGCCAAACAAACCCTAAGTGAGGACCTATGCAGAAATTCAAAAATTCAAATTAAATTTGAGTGGATATGGGCAAAAACATAAACTAACCTGACTAACCAAAACAAAATTATATATATAAATATATAAATTATTTGCTAATTTATTTTTTTAAATAATAAATAAAATTAATTAAAAATTTAATATTAATGAATAAAAGAAAAATCAATATACTTGAGATTTTCAATAGAATTTGTGTTGAAAATATTTTAAAAATACACCTTTTAGAAAGGGATCATCGTATAAAGGATTGTTTGGAAGTGCCATATTAGCTCACTTTTTTATTATTTTATCTTTTTTAGGTTACATCACATCTCTACTTTTCTATATATCTTTTTGTAAAAAGTAAAAAAAATATACTTAATTATCTTTTTTGGGTCACATCACATATCTATTTTTCTGTACATATTTTCATAAAAGTGAAAAAATATACTTATTTAGCACTTCCCAAACTACCACTAAGTTGATATTAAAAAAATTTACTTTTTTTAATGGCATAAATAATTTAAATAAGATTTTTTAGAAATTATTTTTAATTTAAAAATTACAATAAAATATTAAATAGAATAAAAAAATGTCTTACAAAATAAAAGTATTTGAATAAAAAAAGGTAAGAAGAAAATTTAATATGGTATTGTTATTTAATCTGAAAATAATTCTGGATGAACAATATATTATCACCTGTAATCCTTTTTTTTTTTAAATAAAAAAAATTTAACGAACTATCACTTTTAATAAAAAAAAAAATTTAACGTTTCTTTCTAATTTATTTTAACAAAAGTAACTTTTTAACAATTTGAACCAAAGTTATCTTTATTCATTATTTTATTTTTTTCATTGACAATTGAGATAAATAAATAAAAAATCTAACAAAATCCACCATGTTTAGTAAGTACTAAAAAAGTTATGTTTCATTCTTTTGTTAAAAAAAAAAAAAATCATATTAAAAAAAAAATCAGTGTGTTGGTTTCAATTTTTTGAATTCAGTTTTTTGTTTTTAGTAAATATTTTTAAAATTTTAAACAATTTTTTTTAAACTTTTTTAAATGTACCTTACTTAAATGTATCTAAATAGTAAAATATTTGTGAATTTTCTTTTAAAAAATTAATAAATAAACAAAATACCAAAAATATACTGAGTTTTCTTTTCTTTTTCTTTTTTTTAGTATTTTTGATATTTAGTGATTTTTTAAAGATTTTTTTTCACAAATATTATACTTTTTAAGTGAATTTATGTTAGGTGTGTTTGAATATTAAAAAAATTGCTTAAAATATTTTTAAAAATTCATTGAAAACAAAAAAATACGAAAAATAAAAAAGTAAATTTTTCTAAAAAGTGTTTTCTGAAAACCAAAACCAAACAAATTGATTATTGTTCAAGTTCTTGTAGTTTAGAAGGATATAATTTTTTTTATAAAATTTAAAACAAAAAGAAAAAAAATTAATAGCGATTAATAATTTGAACATTTAAAACAAATTATATTTAGACCAATAATATTATTACACATCATTATAACACATGTGAATATTAATCTCATTCTAATTGTAGTAATATAATTTGAAGAAGAATTTAAATTTGAAATTTTATTTTATAATTTAATAAAGGATACAAAATTTAAGAAATGAATATTGATCTCATTCCAATTATAGGAACATAATTTAAGTAAGAATTCAAATTTGAAATTTTATTTTAAGAATATAAAATTAATTCACAGACCAATCATATTGTAACACGTATTAACGAAAAATTATACAAAATAAAAAAATGAGAAAAAAGAATTACAACTTTCAACCTTAATGAAATGACAATATTTTGCAATTATAATAGTATATAGATATATTGATAAATCATGGAATATATCATTATTTAAAACTTATATGTTATGGGATAAATCATTATAATTTTAAATTTAAATTAATGGAATGCTTTCAATGGCTCTCAAATTTGAATTTTAAAATAGATTAGTGTACTTTCTATTTTTTATTTTTGTATATTTGATATACTTTCTATTTTAAAGTCATAAATCAAGAGATTTTTTTTTTTTTTGATGAGAGCTATAGTGGATTTTTTTAATTATTTAAAATCAAAAAATTAGAAATTTTAGTTTGAGATATTAGAAGTTCTACAAAATTTGTGGTTAGAAAGCTCCTTTTACTTATATAATATATAGATAAATAGATAGATTTAATAAGAATTTATATTTATTTTAGATATTTTTTAATATTCAAATTATTTTTTTTAGATTTTTTATAAAAATAATTTAACAATCTCATCACTAACCAAAGTGTATTGGAGAAACTAAAAATGATGTAGCAGTAGGTATGAGAGAAGACAAAAAGACTTGTGGGTTGGGAGAAGTCAATAAATAGAAATGTTTTTTTTTTAAATAAAAAAATAAAAAAATTAAGATTGAGATATTGGAACTCCTATAAAACCTATTTTTCTTATATAATATATTGATGTATTGTGTGAAATATATGGTTAAAATCTATTTTTTTAAAAAAAAATTAAAACCAGTTAGATGAAAAAGAAGAAAAAAAACACTCATTTCATATGGTTTTCTCTTTCTGGGGGAATAAATAATTTTCGAAAAAAAAGGCAAATCACATGTAATTGACCTGCCTCCCAAGTTATACACATGTATTTTTCTTTTTGGTTTTTTGGCCTCACAAAGACTCTATGGAAAGTAGTTTGGTTGGTCAAGTATAATTTTCCACGAGTTTGATATATTTCTACACTGAGAGCGAGATTCTGATTTTGACACCGAACCTTTAACAACCTTACATTTGTACAAATTCCACCTTCATGTCCCATGGGCCAACAGTTTATTAATGTCCCCTTTAATCTGTCTTCAACCAAAACATTAATGCCAAAATAATAATAAAAATGGATGAATTATAAAATGTTATACAATTTTATATAAAAATTTATACATAAAATTTATTTTATGTCTCTATTCAAAAACGGCACTGTTACGTAGCTCGAATATCACGGCTCGAGTGGCTCAAAAATAATCTCTTCCCGACAACAGATTATTTTCATAGACAAAAAAATAATCTCTTACCGGTAAGAGATTATTTTCGAGCCATTCGTGCCACATTTTTTCGAGTTACGAGGAATTTTTCATTAAAAAAATAAGTTTTTGTAGGTGTGGCTAGTTTTGTGAGTCTGTGGCGCATTAGCATTTGAAAGAAATTTAAAAAGGTTACCCAATGATTACCAAGACCAAGGACATTAGACTTCAACATTTGTTGTTAGGTTGTTTCTCACTTCTCAACTCAGTTAACAAAATGGTCAAACCTCAATTCTCCTATTTAAGAACCTTGTGCTTCATAACCTTCAATCCTCCTATAAAATTCAATATTTCAAAAAGTTTCCACTATTAGTAGAACTTTTTACCTTAAGTGTCAAATTAACAGAATAAGTAAAGGAATTTTTTTAAGTGCATAAAATTCGATTATAGAATTAAATATAATTATTAATTCTCCCAAATCAATTATTGAATGCACATGGAAAAACTAGCAATAAATTTTATAAAATTTGCTAAATTAACTAGCAATAAATTTTATAAAATTTGCTAAATTAAATAGTGGGTCATCATAGTCCCTTTCATATTCCCCCCCTCCATTAACACAGTCAGGGCACAGTGCGTTTGGATGAAAATGTTTTGAAATCAAGAGACAGGAGTATTTTTGTCTTCTTTCATTCTAGGATGCTTCAACCCCTTCCACATTTTTTTTTTTTTTTTTTTTGAATTTCAAATTCACTCTCAAATTCACCCAAGTTTGTCATTGAAATTTAAAAGTACCTAAAATGCAAAACTATTCATTCTGAATCTACTCATTTCAAATTCACAATTTCAAATGCAACCTTAAAGCATTTACACTAGAATGAATTTTACTCAAAAGCTTGGTCGCCAACCACCTCAAAAGCCAAAGTTTAATATCACACTCCTTCCTTTAATCAATCCAATCCATGCACTTTAGTTTCTTTTCCCAATTCTACATAAATACACAAAATTTAATATATGAATAAGATTCATTGAATATAATTCATACCATACAAAATTTAAATATACTTTTTACATTTTCAAATTCTAAATGATTTTCTCATCATTTTTTCTAAAAACATATCATTTCTATTCTAATCTATCAAATCTCAATTATTCTACTTATATAGAAATCAATTACAGAATCAGACAAAATATTCTTATATGTGAGAATTACGAACGATGCCATAAATTTTTACTTCTTATCAAATCTTTGGATGAAAGAGAGAGAGAGAGAGAAAAGTATATGGTCCCGATACAAAAAATGGTGAAGTACAACTATAGAGAGTCTAGAACCAGAACCAAACCACAAGTATGAAACCAACAACTTATCTATGAAATTTTTTGACTTAGCCCCCCCTCGTTGGTGATGTGCAGCCCGGCCAACTATCCCCATCCAGCTATGCTCACCCTTTTTTTATTACCAAACCGTGTCTTTGTAAACGATACTTCATTTCATACTTCAAACTCAATCAAACCCCTCTCTCTCTCTCTCTCTCTCTCTCTCATAAAAGCCCAACACACCCCATTCTCCCATTTCCAAATCTCACACATGATAATGCCTAAACAAGGGCTCCAAGCCCTCCTCCTCCTCTCTCTGTCCATTTTCCTCTTCACCTCCTCCTCCGCCGCCATCAGAATCCCCACCACTACAACTGCCGCCAATGCTGCCACCAAACTCTCTCATCAACAATTTAGAGAGGCCCCGAAATTCTACAACTCTCCAGAATGTCCATCCATTGTTGACAATGACAATGACGTCGAGGTTGAAGCAGACAATAATAAAATAGCCGTATGTTCGGAGAGCGCCGTCCACGTGGCGATGACCCTCGACACCGCCTACATCCGGGGATCCATGGCGGCAATCCTCTCTGTCCTCCAACACTCCTCATGTCCCCAAAACATATTCTTCCACTTCGTCGCTTCCGCCTCCGCCGACGCGTCCCTCCTACGCGCCACCATCTCCACCTCCTTCCCTTACCTAAAATTCCAAATATACCCTTTCGACGACTCCGCCGTCGCCCGCCTCATCTCCACCTCCATTCGCTCCGCCCTCGACTGCCCACTCAACTACGCTAGGAGCTACTTAGCCAATCTCCTCCCACTCTGCGTCCGCAAAGTCGTCTACCTCGACTCCGACCTCGTCCTCGTCGACGACATCGACAACCTCGCTGCCACCCCTCTCGGCCCCGCCGCCGTCCTCGCCGCGCCGGAATACTGCAACGCCAATTTCACGTCCTATTTCACTCCTACATTCTGGTCAAACCCATCTCTCTCTCTAACATTCGCGAATCGCAAGGCTTGTTATTTCAATACCGGAGTCATGGTGATCGATCTAGATCGGTGGAGAAACGGACACTACACGACTAAGATTGAGGAATGGATGGAGCTTCAGAAGAGAATGAGAATTTATGAATTGGGTTCTTTGCCACCGTTTTTGCTTGTTTTTGCCGGAAATATAGCTCCGGTGGATCACAGATGGAACCAGCACGGTCTCGGCGGCGATAATTTCCGGGGACTTTGCAGGGATTTGCATTCGGGTCCGGTGAGTCTGTTGCATTGGAGCGGGAAAGGGAAGCCGTGGGCTCGACTCGATGCTAATCGGCCGTGCCCTTTGGATGCTCTGTGGGCACCATATGATCTCTTGAAACCTCCATTTTCGTTAGATTCTTGAAGAACAAAAAAGATTGAAGTAAAGTCTTTTGGTTCAAGATTCGTCGAAGAAGGTGAGGACTAAAGATGAAATAAAGCGTATAGACATTGTGGATGATGATGATGATGAAGAAGCCATGGACGAGTTATCTGAAAATACAGGTGAATCATCGAGTCTGTGACTTATAAGTTGCACACTGTTGATATATAAGGAAGATGACAGGAGTAGAGATTTTTATTTTTATTTTTTTTGTTAAATTTGTAAATTAAAATGGGTATCATCGAACCTGTCTATCAAAATCTTCAGTTTTCTTTTGATGATGGAGATGATTATAGATATATTTTGTTTGTAATAATAAGGAATAAATCCAAAAGAAAATGTATTCTTAGGGTATGATCATCATCCTATTGTATAGCATCCTAAAAATAAAAATTATGCAAAAAAACCAAATATGGTATTTTTGAAATTATGAATTAGATATTTTAACTTAAAATAAATAGATAATCAAACGACATATCATTCTATATAAAAATTTTGATTGAATAAAATTAATTATTTAGATTATGTGATTTGTGATTTTTTCTTTACCGGTTTTCCTTGTCTTGCCATTTTGGGGTAGTCTTAATCCACTCCCATTAAGTAGGAAGTTCTTATGATCACATAAAAGAATGTTAGGCCCTTGTCGCCTTATTTTTATTTTTTATTTTTACAGATTATTTACTATAAAAACAAGTTATGCTGTAATATGGTTTTACTTCGTAACTAATTTGATCACTTAAATTGAACTCGGTACCATTTTTAATGTTTATTTTCTTTTTGAATTACTCTTTTTGGTAATGGCATCCAAATCCAAGAAAAGTAAGGGGAAAATGAAGATGAAGAGAGGAGGGAATTTGCTCTAGAATAGGATTGCTATATTTTATTTTAGGAGTGTTTGGCATGAAGAGTAGTGGCTGGAAAGGCACTAGTTTGCCAGCTGATTTAGCTTCTTTCTGTATAATGAACAATTATTAAAGTCAGAATTAACAGCTAAAATTAGGTTGTCAACTTTCAACAATATAAAATGAAATGAATTGATTGGTTTGCTTTGAAAAAAAAGATAAACGCAAGATATAATGAGAATTTAAAGATTAATCTACCAATCAGGTTGCAAATAAACATGTCGGTGGACCATTTTTGACTTGAAAGGTAAGAGGAATGTATGAAATTATCAAATTTTTTTTTTTTTATGAACGATATTCTGAATAAATTTTCAAATTAAACTATTTGTATCAATAAGATGCCACAATCATGTTAACAGAACCTTCCCAACCAAAATATTGAACTGGTGACAAGTTTGTTTCACAGAAGTAAACTTGAATCATTAGAGTGAAAATCTCCATTCAAATACATTTGTAAATACATCATAAAAAAATTTAAAAAAAAAAAAACCATGAACCCTTTAAGTAAACAACAAGAAAAAAATTCCACAAAGGTACCATGATAGAATTTAATGGTCGAGGCTTAGATTATGGCCTCTTTCGGGGGGAGATTAAAAGTAGTTTTTTTTTTTTTTTTTTTTAAACCTCTTTTAGATTATATCATTGCTTTATTTTTTTAAATGTTTTTCAAAAATAAAAAATTAAAAAAATTAATTTTTAACCTACCACAATAGAATTAAATGGTTAAGGCTTATATATTGAAGTCAATGAGAAGATCTTTCAATAAAATCTTTGTTCTGTTTTTAGGAAGAATTATTTACAATATATATATATATATTATGAAAATAAACGAGAATGATAGAGAGGAGATGCTGTGGTGGTTGGTGGCAATGAGAAGGCAGAAGGAAGGAAGGTGCTGAATTGTACATGAATTTATTATACACTTCATACGTACCCTTGGTTTAGGAAGAGTTTGCCATTTTGGGAAGATAGTAAAAAGTCACGTTTTTAGACAAAATGTCTAAAAACGTGGCTACCAAAAACGCCAAAAAATTGATTTGGCAAGTGCTAAAAACGCAGGTGTAAAATTACAAATTAAGGCCTCTGAAAAAAAAATAAAAAAATAAATCTTTTATGTTGGATAAGGGTATTTTGGTTATTTTAAGTTGATTTGACACCATAAACAAATATTAAACTAAAAAGTAAAAAGCCAGCTTTTTACCAACTTCCCAAATCACTTCCAAAAAAGCCAAAAAACTTGGTAAAAAGCCAAAAGCCAGCTTTTTACCAACTTTTCTTTTTTTTTTATTAATTTAATTGGGCTAAAGTACTTTTGTTTGGGAAAAAATTTTGGTTTTTTTTTTTATATTTATGTGTGGATCCTTATAAGTAAATTTATTGTCTAATAGATCTTATGAAAAAAAATTATCATAAAAAAATGTCACTAATTATAAATTTTAACGACAATTTATAAAAATCATGACAAAAAAAATCATTAATTGTCAATTTTTAGCGACATGTGTAAAAAATTGTCACAAAAAAAAATTTTAGCCACAATTTTACGATGACTTATTTTCAATAGGACTTTATGGAAATTAAGTCTAACTATTAGGACCTATTGGTAATTTATCCCTCTTTTTTTTGGGTTTGAATGTGATAAGTGTGAAAGAAAAAATTAAATGATTATGATTTAGACATGACAATTTATCATATTGGCTAAATTTTGTACTTATTTACGGGCTGTGACATCCCCTACTTTATCACATCTTTTCATATTATTTGAATCATATCACATTTATTTGGTCACATCATCTCTCTACTATTTTATATATTTTTTTATAAAAATTAAAAAATATATTTATTTAACCATCTCAAACGACTGATTAGTCACTTTAATTCTTGCCAAATGAGAACTTTTTTATGACAAATATTGAGGGTAAAATCAGTAGTACTATTTTAGCTAGTGATGTTAATAAAATTTTATAAACAAAATTGAGTAGGATTTTTTTTTTAATCTCAGTATAATCATAAAAACCATATTTTAGCACTTGTGAAATTTTTTATTAGATGTTAATAATATCATAATAATTACATTATCTTATCATAGTTTTTATACGATTGTGTCACTATAATATTCATAACAAAAATGGTGAATTTCATTAATATTCAAACACATTGATATATAAAATGATAAATAAAATTTAATATAAAAATATAATAAATGTAACATTACTCTAAAATTAATGGAAGATAAGATAATATACAAATATGATACCATAATGTGATTAAAGGTTTGTTTTCTTTCAAGCTGTCATCTCAATTTAATAGAACTTTGGAATCAATTTCAGTGATATGACCCTTTTAATTTTTCAAAAATGTTTCATGTCCCCTTTTTCCTTCACCCTCTTTGACCTCCTCTCTCTCTCTCATTGGTTACATTTTTTTTTTTTTTTCTTTTTTTCCTGATCCTCCAATCACCACCCGCCACGTGTATGTGGGGGTAATGATTGGAGGGGGTCTCTATGATGACTCTTAATTTTTAAGACTCATTGAGTAGAATATTCATGTAAAAAATTAAAATGATCGGATATCAATAACTATAATTCAAATTAATTTTATTTATATCAGTAACTATAAAAATTAATATTATAAAAAATAGATAGTTATTATTAAAATTATATTTGTCATCTAATTTTTTTAAAACTATAATTCAAACTTATAGCCATCGATATCCAATTATCTTAACTTTGTGTATGAATATTATATTCAACGAGTTCTAAAAATTAAAAAGTTCAAATCACTGAAATCGATTAAAAAATTAGCTTACCAAGTCCAACCACTCTCTTAAATTGAGATGACAACTTGAGAGAAAATAAATCATTCTCTAAGTTATTATGAATTTGATTATCATAAATGACATAACTCAATACTATAAAGGTCGTAACTAAAAAAAAAGAGTTATAATTCAACATCACATTAGGTATAATTTTGGAATTTTTTATTCATAATTAAAATAATATCGTAAATTATATCATACATGTCAAAACTAAATAATACTCCCTCGGTCCTAAAATATTAATCCCTTATTCCATTTTTTATTATCCTAAAATATTAGTCTCTTTTCAAAAATTAAGGAATAAAATAATATAAATTTACTACTTTTCACTTCTTTTAATTTATTAATAACACAAAAAGTACAATTATAATAATTAACATTTTCTAAAAAATGTACTATCAAAAGATAATTTTAGAAAATTAATATTTTTAAAATATAATAATTGTATTATTAGAAGTCGTTTAGCAATGACTTTTTTAGTTAGCAATGACTTTTTTAGTTGGCTTTTTGATTTTTTTTTAAAACTTTTTTAGCCTGTAACTTTTTTGTTTGTTTGGTGTTCTTGTTTGGTTTTTTTGGCTTTTTGGTTTTGGATTGGCAATTTTTTTTTGTCCTTTCGTGATTTTTGGCTTTTTAATTTTTTTAACTTGCTTTTTGTCCTTTTGTGATTTTTTAGCCCAAGAGGAAAACCAAACCGGGGCTAAAAAAAGTTAGGTAGCGTTTGGTAGAGTTTTCTAAATATGATTTGATAATAGAATTGTATTTTGAGTTTATAAGTTTTGGAATTACAATTTGAGTGTGAAAAATTTATTTAGTGAATGAATTTTGAAAAAAATTTTGAATGAGTAAAAAATTTTTGATGTGACATATGATATCTGATACAAAATTTTACAACTCATAACCAAACACATAACTCAAAAATATAGTAAAAGCTCATAATTTTTTTTAAAAAATTTCAAAAATATTATTTTATTGAAAATATAAAATAAAATTAAAAAAACAAGTGCCAATTGCCCAAAAAAAATTTATCATGTTTTGGTTGACCGGTTAAGCCAAAATTTAAAAAAAAATTCCTGCGTAACATGAAATTTTTTGTAGAATTTTCTTTTTGCTGTGAAAATATAATTTGAAAGATGTATCTAAACATAGAGAGTTGATTGAGACCCCCCACTCCCTCCCCACCCCCACCATCATCCTAAGAGCATCTCCAACCCACTAGACATATAATGCTTGTTAGTCAAAATGCCTAATGTGACTCACTTTTTTCAACTCCAATGCACTAGGCATATGATTAGCCATTTTGGCTCAGCTCACATTCACTAGCTATATGTAGCTAGCCTTCAAGGCTAGGCAAAATGTATTTAATCATTAGGATTATTTCCCTCCATTTTTGTTAATGACGTGACATTGTATAAAGTTAATAGTATTTGGATGAATAGCTAAAATAAAGAGCATGATTGGAGTAGAAATATGAAACAGTTGATAGGCAAAATAAAATGTATATTTTATAGTAATATTTAGATAGGTAAAATGCCTACTACCATTGGAGATGCTCTAAGACATATGTAGGAGTTGGTGATTGAAAAAATATATATATATATATTATCTGGCCAATCAACACCCACCGGAGGTGCTAAGGGTCTTCCCAGTGGAGGTCCCAAGTTTTTCTGCTAAGCATAATATTAGGGTGTGAAGGTAAAAATATAGTTTAAAAATCTATCAAATATAACCTTAAATTCTCTAAAAAAATTATTATTTTAAGAGAAAAGGGGTAGCAAAAATGATGCATATGATACACTTTAAATTAAAAGCGTGATCTTAATGTAAGGGGAGATTTGTACGGAGTACGAAGTACGATCAGTTGTATGGATTTTAAGAGGACAGAGAGAGTCCTTTTTCGTAGTGGATTGCCATCTCATTTTCCATCTCATTTTTCATTCAAATTATTATTATTATTATTTTTCATATATCAAACCAAGCCTGTTGTCTCTCTCTCAACTCATCAACTAACTTGATTTTTATTACTCACTGGATGGCACACCGACTTCTTCGACTCAAAAAATTATTTGGTGCTACTGGAACCGCACGTATCCGTATTTCTTACCAATTATAAAATATTATACCTTCTGTTATTTTTTAATTATTTAACAAAAAATTATGAATTTCACTTTTTTTATCAATCAAAATACACTGAAAACACCACGCTATCGCCCATCTCTCTGTACGACTTTTGGCACTTTGGCAGTACCAAGCTGCTACTTCCACAAGTGTGGATATATATACCGCTTTAGAAATAATCTCATTTTAATTTAGGTCTCATTTGTTAATAGATTAAAATAATTAAAAAATCACTACAAATTATCACATCATACTCTTTATTTTTTGTGTGCTTATAAAAAAATTAAAAAGTCAATTAAAATATTCAATTCTTAAACAAGTCCTATATTGTCAAATATATAATGATTGATGAAGGATTTGATTGTAGTGGCTAAAAATATGAATAGCTAGAAGTGATTGTCGGAGTTAGCGGTTGGAGGTCACAGAGTAACCAAAGGGCCACCAAAATCACATAACCAAACAAAATGTGGTTTCTAAGGCTTGTTTTGAAATTGATTATTTTAGTTAATTTTTTAAAAAATATTTTAAGTAAAAAAATAATATAATAATTTGTAATAATTTTTTTAAAAAATCTGACTATATTAATCTCCCTCCAAGCAAGGCCTTTCAATAAACAAAATAGAAAACAGAGCATGAAAATTTCACCAAAGGAAGCCATTCATTTGCACATCCTTTTCACGCGGTATACAAAAATGAAAAAAAAATTAAAAAAATAATACTTATCCTCTCACGCGGTCTGCAACTCCTCTTATCTAAAAAATTACTCATATATCCATGTATATATATATATATATATATTAATGTGTGGCATGTGATATGTGTGTAATTCAAATGAGTGAGAATAAAAAATAATAATAATAATAATAGTAATATTATAATGGGGTCTTTTGGGAAGTTCTCAAAAAAGTCAATTTTTTTATCCAAAATAATCTAGTTTTTTGCCAAAAAAATTATTAAAAAAATCAAAAAGTCAGTGTTTTACCAACTTCTCAAAACACCACAATATGTACTTAGCTTATGTAATATGAGTCCTCCTACTGTAAATTAATGGTTATGGGTTCAAGCCTTACCCATCTCTTGGTGAAACTTTTTTTTTTATAAATAATATTGGAACGTGGCATGAGGAGAGTAAAAATTTCACTACACCAATTGAGATCTTGATGCGTATGTAATTTAAATAAGTTATAATAAAAAATAATAATAACGAAATTAGAATTACAATATGTATGTAGCTTAAATAAATATAAACGGTTTATAAAATTATTTTTTTAAATGAAAAAGATAAATTTGGAATAACATATACTTATACATAATTAAAATTTTTCATAATAAATTATAAAAAATATGACTTAATTATCAACGCTAAAATTTGATAGGATTAATTTTGAGAGGAAAGGATTCTTTTTCAATTTGTTTTCTTAACAAATTCCAAATTTAAACATAGCATAACGAGAGAGATTTTGACCTTTTTTTTTCTGGCATCAAGGAAAAGTTATCTCTCTCTCTCTCTCTCTCTCTCTCTCTCTCTTATTTTTTCTTTTGTGATTAGAATTTTGTTCAAGTAATCTCTGAGAACTACAGTGAAAACAGTGTTTTTTTTTGGTAACAAAAAAATTTAAAAATAATTTTACTTTTCTAAAAATAAAAACAATTTACCAAACAAATTCTAGTTTCCAATTCCCCACCTAAAAAATAATGACAATAAAAATAGGAAACATAAATGTTATAAAAAAAAAAAAAAAAGCTTAGTATTCAATTCAAACTTAAACAAATATATACTATATATTTTGTTCAATAAATTTATATGTACTATGTAAAATAAAATAAAATTACTTGAGGTTAGCTCAGTTAAAATTTATTAATCAAGATCATTTCTAAAGATAAATAACTCGATTATGACACATTTCCAAACTCATTAAATTTTTAAATCAAATTTAAATTATCTACAGCGTAGTTCAACTCTCTGCTTTACAACCCCTCTTTTATTTATTTATATTTGCTTCCAAACATTTTTTTTTAAAAATTTTAATCTTTTTATTTTGTTGGGTGGTGCAATGGCACATTGAAAGCTACACTACTCCTATATAGAACTTAGCATTAAGATACATGGGAACTATAAGTTAACACTTTTTTTCAGTTACAGATAATATGAACCTTTCAGAAGTTAGTAGTGATTTGTTCACTCTAACCTCTCATACCGTGACACCCTTTCTTTTTAATAGTCCTTTATTCAAGCTTTTATGATAAAAATGGACCAATTTTTTTTTTTTTTTTTTTTTTGGTAGTTATAAAGTTTTTGAGTCCCCACATTTAAAAGTTTGCTTCATTTGATGTGTGGTTGATCCATCTCCTTCAGGCCGGCCCTGAGATTTATGGAGCCTTAGACGGAACTTTGAAAGTGAGCCTTTATATATATATATATTAAAAAATATACGGATAAAATAATAAGTTAGCAATAATTATTTTATTATTTAGTAGCTATAAAAAGTTTCCTTACACATATAATCATTAAAATTTATTATCATATATAAAGATACGAAAAAATCATTACAAAGACTAAAAAAAGATAAAATGGGGTCTTATTTTATAATTTAGCAATAATCAATACAAACAACATAATTCGCTGATATTCTATAACGAAATGATTATATTATTGTAATATGATATCTGATAACACAATCATAATCCATGCCAGTCACAATTCATTAATTATTTGATAACAAACACAAATTATTGGGAGAAAAAACTAAGGCAAAATTATTCAATTAAATTATAATAAAGAGAGGGCAAAAACATTAGGGCAACCAAAATTAAGAAAAATAAATTAGGATAAAATTATTCAATTAAAATAAGATAAAGAGAGGAGAAAAAAATTAAAATAAAATTATTTACTCTATTAAAATCTTGACATTAGACTCTATTTTGACTCATTATATCATAAATATTTGTTTGGACTAATTATATAAATTTTTAATTAGGCCTAACAATGATGACATTTTTTAAAAAAATTTGGCCCAACAGATTTTTTTAGGAGCCTTTTAGAATGGTCCTCCAACAATAAATAAATTAATTAAATTAAATTTTAAACTTTTAATATAATATAAAATTAATAAATTTTAAACCTTATTTTAAGTCAAAATTTGAAACGCTAGGCAAAAGTCTCAGTGATCTTAACCCAGAGCCGGTAGCGATCTCCTTTCATGAAAAATTCCTTTTTAACTTGTGTTTGGTCAACGAGAATCCTTCTTTTTCCTTATGGCGTCTAAACAAAAACAACCAAACACAGTAATAATAATTTTTAATTTGCTTTCTCTGTTTCTAAAATATAATATATTTGTTTAACCTCTAAATATGTATTATAAGAGTGATATCAGAGATCCCATTGACCCGATTTGCTCAAATGATCCTCATGTGAGTGCTATTAAATAACTGTCGGTTTTAATTGCCGCTGTTAATTTAATTTAATTTGAAAAAAATTAAAAATAAATGAAAGATAATTGTCTTTTCTTAGTGCACACATAGAGAATGGTGTGTATTGTTGGCCCTGCTAGCCCATCAGAATGTTTGGTTTGAGTTTGGGAGATGGGTTTTAGAGATAAAAAGTATGAAAAGTTGTTTGGTTTAGTTTTTTTCAAAAAATGTTTTGAAAATTTATTTTGAGAGAGAATTTTGAAAAAAGTGATTGATTTGATGTATATAAGAGAGAGATTTGTTTGAAAAACTTGTAAACCAAACAATGTAAACCAAACAAGTTTTGAAAAAAAAATTTGAAAAAATTTGTTTGATTTGATTACTTTTGAAAACTTATTTATAGAGAATTTTTTCCAAAATTGTTTGGAAAACACAAACCAAACAAGGCCAAGACAATTTAAATTTTTTTCAGTAAGGCATTGTGTATATTATTTATAAAAATAATAGATTAATTTGATATTTATAATCACATATATAATTTACTATATTATAATTTTGAAAAATAGAGTATTTGTTTTTAACATAAAGATAATAAAATTATATGAAAATAATTATTAACAGTTTTGACAGTTTTGAGCCATTGTGACTACAAAAATTGTGACCCTCAAACATTTTCTTTTTTTGAATGAGCTACCAATATTTAAACAAAGTAAATTGTTTAAATCAACGTTTTAAACACGTAATAACTATATCGATCCAAATAGCACCCTTTAGGGCACAAGAGGAGAATCATTTTTTATAATTTAAAATAGATTTGATTAACGAGTGTTCTAAGAAAATATACACTCAACCCTTAATATTAAGAAAGTACACAATCTAGTACATAAACTTATAAACGAGTGGCCAAATCCATTTATAATTGGAGGTTGTTAAAGGTCAAATCATGTTTCCAATGTATGGTTGGATTTAAGAATGAGAATGAAATATAAAAAAGATACAATGTAAAATCATTGATTAACATATGGACCAAACACACAATCGACCCCCAATATGTAAACGCATTTGTATTGGAACATGGTTTTGACATTGCAGGCTGTTATTATTTTTTTAATTGTCACGTTTACAGTGTTATTACCCTTTGATAATGATATGAAATCATAAACAACATCTTCTACCACGGATCGGTTAAATAGATAAGGTCTTGGAATCTCTTGTTCAAGACTTGGATTCGAGTTTTCGTAGTCTCTTAATGAGGTTAAACATACTCTTCACTGTCTGAAGCACGTGGGGCTTAAGTTTCGGCCCCCACGTAGGGTGGATAGGTTGGCATAGCTTATTTGCATATCCATTTTATGAATCAAAAAATAAAATAAAAATTAACATCTAAAAAAATAAAAAAAATTACTCCCTAATAAATATGTTGGAGTAACTTATCTACATATCTATTTTATGAATAAAAAAAATAAAAAATAAACGACATCTAAAAAAATAAAAATTTAATAAATAAAAAAATTGCTGGTGAATGACAGTGATTGAATGGCGTGAGCCTTCAAAGCTGTCCTTCGATAGATGAAACACACCTTTCTTAGGCAAGTTGTTTTCTTAAAGCAATATTCGAATATAGAATATATATATACGTTTTGGCCAAAATTGATTTGCGATTAAGGGAATGAGATAAAATTATTTTTTTAAAAAAATAAGAGTGTTATTGGCACTCCATTTTTTATTTAATTATTGCACTCTTAATTTTACCGTTTATTGTGCATCGCGAATGAAAAATGTTAAATTTTTTTATAAAATACAACTTTTAAATTCATTTTTATTGATTTGAGAGAGGGTTGAATCTTAAAGGAAAAATTGGTTTAAGGATCCTCTCTCAATTTTAGTAATGGAAGAGATCCACAATATTATATTATGATGTCTAAGGTCCCTCAACTTCCACACCAATATATCACATAGAAAATTAACTCTCTCAAGTCAATATATCCTAATCACTACCATCGTCAGCTGACTACCGTCCTCGCTCCCTCCCTAGCTTCTCGTCTATGGTTGCAGGCCCTCTGCATCATTCATTCCCTCTGGCTGCTTCCATCAACCACCACATACACTAGCAAAAGCAACCTAGATGTCATCGCCTTAACCCCAACATCACCACATGCCACTACCACTGCCATCAACCGTCGCTTCTCCTCTCTTTTCGGCGACCTTCTCCAGCATTTTTTTCCAACTCTTGCTGTTCGTCATTGTTGAGATCGCACTAATCTCGGTTGCAATCGTGATCACATCGTCCTCTGTTGCGATTGCGATCACGCTTCTCCTTACACTCCAACACCCCTCATCTCATCTTCCCTACTTCATTTCAACCTCCGCAGCCACTGCAACCAACATAGCTAGCCTCTCTCATCTCTTTTTTTTCCTTGTCTTTTGTTCTTCAAACCCTAGATTTGGGTTTTTGAGATCTCTATCTGTTAGTAATGGTAGTGGAGACTATTCATCAATATCAGTTCTAGAGAAATTCAAAATTTCTCTGGAGATAAATTTAGAATTTCTCTGGAGAAAAATTTTGGAAGTCAGAGAAATTTGGTTAAAACACATTATGAAAATACATTTGATAAATTTTAAAGTCAGAGAAATTCAAAATTTCTCTGGAGATGAGTCCAGAATTTCTCTGGAGAGAAATTCCGAAGTCCACAGAAATTTCCAGAATTTCTCTGGATCACTTTTCTTTGGATCAACTTGAGGGACCTTAGACATTATGAAAATATTGAGTGTCCTTTATGTTGTAAAATCTTAATGTCAGGGACCTTAAAAAAAATTCCCCAATCTTAAATGATTATTTTTAAATCAATTTAATCAATTACCAGATAATATATTTTTTACAATTTCTTTAAGCTAATCTACCTGATCAATTATAAGTAAAAACTATATTAAACGTTCTGACGCAAATTTTAAAACAAAAAAGAAAAGAAGAACAAATTATAAGAAGCTCAATTAGCCCCAACAAATAGGTCTATATTTTTGGTTGCTTCCACAATTTTTATGCAACTTGTTGCTTAGACCTTTTCCTTCTGCCATGACGTTCTTGGCATATAAAAAGTCCAATCAATAAACAGAAGGGTTCAATGTTAATCAGATAATGGCTAGAGATCATATATGTATATCAATATTTGTATCTCAACCAAGCTTCAGACGTCATGAATGTGTGAAATCTGATGAAAAAATATGCTTTTTTATTTTTATTTTTATTTTTATTTTTTTGCGAATTAAAAAAGGTTTGTTGACTTTTTTTGGGGGGGTTAATCTCACTTTGGTTGGGTCAATGGAAGTTGGTGGGGTTTAAGGCAAAAATAATGTAGTGATTAGGTCTATCTGAGGCCTTTAACAAACCAAAAAAATATAAGGTTTTTGATAGAGAATGTTGCGAATTTGCCAAACATTAATGACATCAAAGGGTGATGATGCAAGTTGGAATGAAGCAAAAGGCCTAAATGATTCTCATCGAATGTCAACTATACAATATATGCACCCTAGAGTTTTTAAGAAGAGTTTACTTTGGAGATGAACCTACAAAATGTCAGACAAAATCCCACAAATAATATTTTATTAATCTTCCATCAGTCCAGATTATACAACCTACACGGCATTAATAATAATAAGTAATTACAAAAAAAAAAAAAAAAAAAAATTTAAATGCTTAAATAATTATCGAAAATAAAAAAGAGCTATCTCTGCTGGTGATGTGAAATTGGCTTAATTAATTTGTTAAACTTGATGGAAAATTGGATCGTTAATTGGTTGTTTGACTAATTATATTTTAGATAAATTGGGTTGTTAATGGCTGTAATTGTTTTGATGGAGAGTATTTAATTGTCATAGGTTATTCGTGTTGAAACAATGTTCGTTACAAGTTTTTAGCGGTGAAGTAATAGTTTATGTGCAATAAAGCAACCTCAAAAAAGATTTGTCACACCAAAATATTTTCTATTGTTTTTTTTAAATATAATTTTAAAAAAAAATTTTTAGCAAAGTCACGTAATTGTGAAAAGTAAGCAATCCTGTGGCAGCTCTCTCTTGTTTCGTTGCCAAAAGTATTTTATGAAAAGAAAATATTTGTTTTAAAAAATACATTGGCGACCAACTTATATATTTGGTCGCCAAAGCTTTTAGTCATCAACACATTTCATCAACAAAAGCATTTTTCTTAAATAATTTTTTTAAAAACAAAAATGTTTCTTGTAAGCAATAGGATCTGTTCATTCATATATCATTCAAAATAATAACTGTCTCAAACATCCAATTACAAAATTCATATAATACCAAACTCAAAGCAAAATCTGTAATACAAAAAAAATATAAATCAGTCAAATATGTGGCCAATTGTTTGGGCTACGAGTCTTGGGCCTTCGTTTAACGAAAAATATGTTGGGCCATGAAACCCGTGTTTGAATACTGTTTGCGGAATTGTTGTTCGTATTGGGCCATCACCAAGGTCCATTTACTTCTTACCTTTATTGGCCCACTAACAACTTAAGAGAACAACAATTCGCTTAAGGCCCATCACCAAGTGTTGGGCCACTTGTATCAGACCACTTCTCTCCCTTTCGCAAGTTATAATTTTAATGAAATTTCATTTTAGTTACTATAAAGTTTCAATTTTATCATTTTTAACCCTAAGTTTTTATTTATATTTTAATATAGTTCCTTGATTTTATTCTATTTTTTGGGAAAAAATGACACATGAAACTCAAGCGAGACATTTAAAAAATATTTTAGTTCCTCTTTTTTATGCATTTTTCTATCACTCTTGTACACTTTATATTATAAGTCTCAAGTATATAAAAATCAAATCACAAAATACAAAAATACAAAAAACAAAAATGACAATGCATATACAATCACTCAATAGTAGTCGAAATCACCTCATCAAGAGCAGTACAAATAATCAAACTCATATTTAAATACACAATGAGATGGATAGAGATGGATAAAGATGGATACTTATGATGATACAATAGATTTGACATCCACAGGGTCTACATAATATGCTTCAATGGAGTCGATCTTCCTCTTTTGCTTCAAATACCTGTAGTAAACGTACTGAAGGATGATCTATTTCATTCATTGTTAAGGTCAAATTGTTATCTGAAAAAAAAGATGATTTCCTAAACTTCCAAAGAAAAAAGAAAAAAAAAGGGAAAAACTTTAAAGCTATGTTTTCTATCAATAATTTGAGGAAGAATTTATAAATTCCCTTAAATCTTTGATCCAAACATACCCTAATTGTAAATAATGACTTAATATGAGGAAAGGATACGAAGAGATCAAGCAGCACACAGACTACTGCATCCAACAACCAAGGCAAGTTAGGTTTTATCTTCTCCCATTCAGTGCTTCTCACTAGAATACTGCATTTATTCAGTTCATTATGAGAGAAAAAGATAGGTGATAAAGTCTTATTTGCTCTTCTCTAGAAAGAGAGAAAGGACCTTCCAGTGTAAGTGACATTGGCAATGAGGGCAAGGATGAACATGAAAGGGTTCAAGCCCTATAAGGAAGAAATTAATGGTTAATTCAAGACTTCTCAAGCAAAGATTGGGTAATGTATATACTTACAATCTTAATATAAAAGAGTGAAAAAATAGATATGTATAGTACCTCCACACTCCCTCTTTTGATCTGGTCATTCAGTTCAATGCAAATCAATTAGAATAAATCAAATCAAATCAAATCTATGCAGACATTGACAATAGATAAAAGGGTTCTCCAAAAATGAACTGTGAACTCACATTCAACCAAATTTGTGGGACTCGACCGCCCATGTATATGGCTGCCATCAACCATCCCAACCATTGTCCCCATGCCAAGTCTTGCATTAATCCATGCTCCTGTTCGTCGTGAACATATTTATAAAAAATAAAAATAAAAAAGGGGATTCAGTTCTGTCAAAGTATATGTTCTCAAATTTTACTGTTTTCTTGTCTCAAAACATTCACAATTTTTTGATATCATGATTTCAGAATCTCAAAATATGATGGCACAAGTACCTGCAATAATGTCATCCCAGATCGTTTCATGTATGCTTCTTCTGTTAAAGCCCGGCTTTGGATGGGCAATTTGGCTGAGGCAGCCAGGAAGGTTCCATAACCCAACTAACAAATAAACATTATTATAACATGTGACATATAATAGTTTATTCTTCAATTTCAGCTAAAGCACAAAATTTAGGCAGTTGTGATTAGATATTATGTTAAAAGTATAATCATATCATGTTGACTGTAATGAACACTACAAGAATGTCATCTATTTCTAAACATTGTACAAAAATTTTGAAATTTCACAACTTTTCAAACACAGAAAGTAGTGAAATTTCATAATTTTTGTGAAAACAAGGGACATTTTTTTTTTTATATAAAAAATTTGAATTTATGGACGTACCGAACGTGGAATTCGCTGAGGCTGGGACTTGTTGGAGGCAGCTGGAGTTGTGTCATCTTCGGATGATGAATCACTGTAAACCTCCAAAGCAGAAGGACCACTTTTAGCCCTAATATAAGATTGGAATGGTGGCGTATTGCTCCTAGCCAATGATCTTGCTGACCTGTACCAAGAAAAAAAAAATGGAAAATTGAATACATAATACAAGATAAAAAGTTTTAGATGAATTTTACATATCGAGTTCCATCTTACGTATAATAGAATTCTCTCCGTTTAGGTACTTCAACACTAGGGGTATTTGTTGAAGCTCTACTTGGGTCGACATAATCGGATTTTAAAGGTTTTGACTCATCTTTTACCTATCAAAAAAAGAAGTATCAAAACATCGTTTTCGTATTAAAATATTGAATATAGCGGTGAGACAAAAAGAGAATGATGTTGTATGACCAGATTGACTTGAATGTTCCGATGTTTCCACCATTGGAGAAAGTGATCATAATATATGCATTGCAACACCAATATTACTGTGATTGTTGTGTATAGCTGCATATAACATGGTAAATAACCAAATTAAATCTTATTAAAAATACCAAATGTGTAATGTGAGGGGGGTTAATTGCACAATGATCAAGAAGAGAGAAGGTTTTACCAATGCAGTGTAGAACTGGGTCGGCAACTGCATCAAACAATAAAGATTTCCAATTAATTGACAAAATAATTAGTCTAACGGCACAAAGCTGACCACATAATTAATCACAAAAAAATAATCGCCTTTAAAATCGTTTTTCATTTGTATATTTTTTGTGATCAATTATACGTCCTAAATTTATATTTGGCAAAAATTATATCAGGAAGATAATATGTACAGCTTCAACTTTCATATGACTTAAAATCGATATTTTCAGGAAAGGTTAAGCTTTTATAAAGTTTAAATTTGAACCTAAGAGAATTTGGGGATTAGGGGTTCCATTTTGATAATCTCAACCATTCTTTTTATTAAATTCTTCAAATGTATCATTTATGAAAAAAATTAAATTGATCTGATATTCGAAACATTTTTTTTATTGTATTTATTTCCAACGAAGTGCACTTAATAATCAAACTCTCAGTGTGTAATTATTCTTATTTAATTTTTTTCATTTAATAAGTTAGATATAATTTTTAAAAATAAACCATTAAAGTGAGTGTGATATTAAAGCCCACATGGAATCAAACTGGATGGGTCTAATCTGCCCCTAGAGAGAAGCTAACCCTTGTAAAGATTGGTCTAGTTTGAATTGTCTGGTTATTATTTTTAAATAATGTTAGGAATATCAAATTTTTTATCTTATATGAGTGTGAGGTCCGTAATTTTATGGACTCCACAGACATTTAATCATTTATTCATTAGAAAATTTAGGACTATAACATTTTCCTTATCTTTTTACAAATGCTACTCTCTAAAAAAATTTAATTATATTTTTCAAGAAAATATGTACGCGTGATGGAGATTGATTGAGGTAGTATGGACCCAACCATCTGTCTGTTTTGTTAGGTTTTCTTTGGAAGTTTTGGTTTTGTAATGCTTCCTCTGTTCACAAAAAAAAAAAAAAAAAAAAGGAAAGAAAAAAAAGTAGTATGGACCCAAATGTAAAATAAATGTGAATCATAATATTTTTGAATAAAAAATTATTGTAAAAAATTATAATCCAACATCCTCATACCCTCCTGATCTCATATGCTTTCTACCACTCCCAGTGGAAAATTATTCAATAATTTTGGGACAAATTTAGGTGATGATTCAAATTAATAGTTATGCATCCAAACTTATAAAATTCATGACTTTAATGTTATACTTTGAGATAATGTGTACAATATCAATTAATAAATAAAATGAAAAATTAGCTTATAAACAATCCAAAATGGGCATTTGAACCTTCTGACTTATGATGAGCAGTGACCAGCACACACATAGCACAGGAATTGCACCCAAAAAAGGAAGCACAATTATTTTACAAGTAATAATCTTGCATGTAGTATATATAAACAAATGGAGCCTTATTTCAATTATTTTTGGGCAAATTATCCTAACTTTTGTAATTTTTCTCTTGTGTTAATTTAGTTATTATAGTTTTAATTTAGCAATTTAACTTAATTTTTTGGATAAATTACATTTGTAGTCCTTATATTTTGATTCTTATGTTATTTTGATTCTTGTAATTTTAATTGGCTCAATTTTGATAATAAATTTATAATTTTGTCTCAATTTACAATTGTTAGTGTTTTCTTTATCGAAAATACGCACATGAACATGTGTTATACTTTTATAAATATATATATATATAAATTTGTTCAACTCACTGAGTTAACCCTAATCAATTCAGTAATCATTTTTCTTCAAAAATCTTAATCAATATCATCAATTACCAAATCGACACAAACCTAAAATTAAATATCAAAATCAAACTGATTGAAATTATACAAACAAAATTGACATAAGAGACAAAATACAGGGACTACTAATGTAAATTTTTATCTTCTATTTTTTAAAGTATCAATTCAGTTCAATTAATAATGATCCTTTAAAATTTAATCTCAAATCAAGGGTTAAAAGTCTATTTATTTTTTTGGACGAATTACACCAACAATCCCTATAGTTTGAGATTCGTGTCATTTTGGCCTCTGGCTTTTCAAATTTTGAATCTTGTTCTAAATAAGGACAATTGAAGATATCATTACTCAATTTCAGTGGCAAAATTGTTAATTTGATATTATAAACTAATTTGACAAAAATAAATGTCAAAAAAATATTTTTGAGTTTTTAAAAATTATTTCTACCCATCAAAAATAAAATTATGTAAAATTAATAAATCTTTTACACATTTATTTTTTATTTATTTACCAAATTAATTTTTATTATGTGTTTCGATGATAATCATGTGATGAGTGATTGTTTTTATTTTCATTAAATTAGTTTTTTTTTTTTCAAATGTCAAATATAGCAACAACTTTGATATCATTATTAAAATATTCCATTAAATTAATAAGGGAAATTTAGGGGCAATTTGGGAAGAAGCTAAAAAAGGTAATTCAGCTTTTTTACACAAAAAGTCACAAAAAGCTAACTTTTTTACTACAAAAAAGTCAAAAAGTCAATTTTTTACCAATTTTTCAAAACATCAGTCAAAACTCCTTCATGGGACCATTGTTTGGTGAAAAAGACAGCCCAATTTATTTTGCTTCATAAACCTCCTAAGGAGAAAACACGTAAGGAAAAAGTAAAATATATTCTTTTTTTTTCTTGGACAATATTGCCAAAATAACATATTACTGTCAAATAGAGTAACTGTCAAACAGAATAACATGTTACTATCACTATTTACATCAATTTTGACGATAATAATTTTTTTTTTAAAGAATTTTATTGTTAACATGGATCTTATTTGATAGATTTGGATGAAAGAATTTTAAAAATACTAATTTTATTAAAAACTGACATGTACATCAAAAGTTATACTATTTTAAAATTTAATATTTTGATAATAATAGTATATGTTAGACTTTTTAAGAAAAACGTTTTGTACTTGTCCTTAATGCATTAAAATTTTATTATGAGGGGGTTTTGACCAAATCGTCCAATTAAAAAATCCAAAACTAAAAATATTTCATATATTAAATTTATCGATTATATATTAAAAGCCTAATAACTACCCACTATATGATTAACATCCAAATACATAATAAAAATTAATTTGGTAAATAAATAAATATGTAATAAATTTATCAATGTTACATAATTTTATCTTTGCTTGGTAAAAATAATTTTTAAAAATTCTAAAATATTTTTGTGACATTTATTTTTATCAAATTAGTTTATATTTTATCAAATTAACAACTTTTGTCCTTAAAATTGAGTACTAGTATTTTCAATTATCCTTATTTAGAATAAGATTCAAAATGTAAGATTAAATGTGTCACAATTAAAAAATCAAATACCAAAGTAACACGAGTCCAAATTATAAAAACAATTACTTTAATGCGCCCTACTCTTTTGTTTCAAAATAATATTAAGAGACTAATTAACCCAACATAAAAATAAAAAATAAAAAATAAATCATGAAATCGAAACCATAAATAAATTCACACACGCGCACACAAAATTTAAGAATTAAAAAAATGTTTTGTGGTCTAAATTTGTTTTGTTTAAATAGTTCAAATGTCTCAAAACGATTCGAACCATTCGAGTCAATAAATTTTAGATCACTTAGCATTGTTCTACGAATCACGGATAAATAATTGCCCATTATTTTTTGGTAAGTCATTATTGATATACCGTGGCAGGCTCGAGAAAGCAACCCACAAGGTTGAAGATGTCACTGCACCCACCATCAAGTTTTTCAAGTTAGTTTTAAGATCAAATTATGAAACAATAATGTATATTTATGTATTGCTACCACAAAAAATTAAAAAATTAAAAATTTTAAAAAAAATGAAAAAGAAAAAAGAGAGAAATACCCAACAATCCAAGTGCAGAGAAAAGAGAGAGAGAGACCATGGCCAGACTTGTTGTGGAAGTTGGTGATGATTTGAGGGATTTCAGCAACACCCCAACAAACCAGACTTGCTAAACCAAGACCGAATGAGAGTTGGTCGTTGAGGTTGCAGAGACAGTCCTTGAAGTACTTCTCAACCCATTTAACACAACCCTTCTCTTTTTCACAGTCTGAAAGTTTCAATGGCTTCATCTCTCTCTCTCGCTCTCTCTCTCACTTTGGACTCTTTGCAAATATATGTCATGAAAAGTGTGACGGATCTTTCAGACTTTTATAGCCGAGAGAGGGAGAGAGGTGAATACGACGCGCCCAGGAACACTTTGCTCTAATGCCCTTCTTTGGAGCGAGTTATACATATAATTTTTTATTTTATTTTATTTTAAAATTTTAAATAAATTGCAAGCACTCTCTGAAATTTACTTAAATTATAAATTACCTCATGTAATTTTAAAAATTACATTATGTCTCTTAAGGTTTCTAATTTCATAACAAATAAGTCATTTTATTAATAAATCATCAAGTTAATTAACAATTTTTAATAATGTTAAAATTTTATTTTAATGAATCAATCAGATAATTTTATTATTGTATGGGTGGATAGTTAGAAATTTCACTTTTTTAATTAATTCTGTTAAATAAAAAAATTTGACCGGAAAATATTTGTAATTATCCAAACTATATGAGCAATTCATATTTTAAGTAAATCTCAAAGGGTGTATTTATAATTTATCCTAAAATTTTATAAAAATATTTGGCGAAGGATTGGATTGAAAGACTCTCTTTGGACTAACGGGACGCATTATGAATGGTTTATTTTATAAAAATTTTATAATAATTCGAATGGCTTATTTTATTAGGTATTTTATATATTTTACTTACATAAAAAATTAGATTAATTCAATAGATTCAATAATTATAACTTATTCAATTTATTATATTTTTTAACACAAACAAAAAAAATTATTTTTTAAAATAAATTATAAATTTTTTAGTTAAAAATGTAATAAATTGAACAAGTTACAATTATCGGATCGATCCAATTTTTTGTGTTGATGAAATATATGAAGTGTATGATAAAATGAACGGTTTAGATCATTTAAAAGGGACCCGTGGTAGGCTCCACTGACCCAAGCAATACCCTTTAGTCCAAAATATTTATGTTTGGTTTTGGTTTTTTGGCTAAAAAAGCACAAAATATGAAATTGACTATATAAATCAATAAAATAAAATGTCACATTCAAACCATAATTATTACATTTTTTCTCTCACAAAAATAAAAAATAAAAAAACAAAAAACAAAAATTAAACAAGACTAAAAAAGTCATACTATTTTAGCTCTTCCCAAACGAAGGCTTAATTTGTACTTATAGCTTATAAGGCAACAATAGTTTATCAACAACACTGCAAACCCACCCTCACCAACCCAGAATTTATTCAGAAAAAGAAATCAATAGTTCAAATTCATTTTATTTATAGATCTCACACTTCATCAATTTAATTTCCACCACACAAACCTATTCAGGGTAGATTATGGGTTTATAAGGGTGGGTTCATAACATTTTTCATAATTTATATAAGTTAAAAAAAGATAAATTATATCAATAGTTCTTATATTTTAGTACTTGTGTCAGTTTTAGTCCCTATAATTTTAATTGACTCGATTTTGATTATAAGTTTATCAATTTAGTCCAATTGATTACAAATCTTAACATTATTTTATAAAAAAATAAAAATAAATAAGCACATAACTAACATGTGTCATATTTTAAAAAACAAAATTATAAATTTACTTAACTTAGTGAGTTAATCTCAATCAATTTAGTGTTAATTTTTCATCAAAAATACTATTGGCATTATCAATTAAACCAAATTGATACAAAATTTAAAATTAATAGTCAAATTTGAGTCAATTAAAAGTGTAAGAATTGAAATGATATAATGAACAAAATGCAAGAATCACTATTGTAATTTACCTTTAAAAAATGATTATTGAGAAGCAAATAAGTTAGAGTTCGTTTGAGAAGTAGGTTAGCTTTTTAACTTTTTAGCTATTATGAGTTTAATGTAATATTTTATCTTATTAAACTAAAAAATTTATTTTATCTTTTTGTTGCTAAAATAACCCTAAATCCAACTCAATCCTTCTTCCTAAACGAGTGTTTGGTTTGAAAGAAATTATATCAAACAGACACATCTTTAGAGCATCTCCACCAATTTATCTAAATTTTATCTTAAAATATTATTAAAAAATTCATTCCCTATTTTTAAGAATCACTTTTTCATTTACTTTCCCCAACAAACCCCCTATTCTTTCTCTATTCTATTAAAATAATATTTTTCATTACTTTTAAATTTAAATATTTTTTTGATAATAAAATAATAAAAACAAAAGCAAGAACACAACATGCAAGATAGCTTTTCTTTGCAGCGAAAGGCGGATGACTGAGTGGTCAATCGGGTGGATGTCTGGAGGGACGTCCAGGCGTGCCTTCAAAACGAAATAAAATAAGAATTTACTCTAAAATATTATTAAAAATTTTATTTCCTATTTTAAGAATCATTTTTTAATCTATTTCCCTCAACAAATTTCTTATTATTTATCTATTCTAATAAAATATTATTTTTTTAATTATTTTATATTTTATATTTTTGGGGGTGAACAGTCGCTCCTTATATTTGAGGAGCAACTATAGCAACACTTTTATTTGAAGGGTAGGTTAAGGGATCTGATAGAGGTGTTTTTTGACAGCAAAATCCCTTATTTTGAATAAGGAGGTGATATAAGGCATTTGCTAGGATGCTCTTAAGGTCAAATCTGATTTTTTTATTTTTTATTTTTTAAAAGAAGGGTTTTTTTTTCGACCTCGTTCATGATGGAACTCACCAAATAACATTTTTATTTGACAATGTGGGGGCAAAAAATGGAAGGGTATTTAAACCATTATCGCTTGGTTTGAAATTATAACATGGCAAAATCAATGGAGATGTTGAATAGCTTTGAGAAGTTTTGTCACATAATTTTGAATTTTAAAGATGTTCATAAAATTGCTAATTAAATGAATAAATATGTCAGAATAACTGCTAATTAATTTTTTAAAATTAAAATATAAATATAAATAGATGTAGTGTCTGCACCCATTACTAATATATTAAATAAGTACTGCTATATATATATATATCGCTAGTTATCTGTTTTCACTATTTTATATCATTAGCGTAAATAACAAAAATATACTCTACACTCTTTTATTTTTTATTTGATGATTATTTCGAAATAAGGAACTAATCATGCGTATTTAAATTACAAACTATACAAAACAATGATAATAAAAAAATTTGTGTCAAATTTAACAATATTCAAAATAAATAATACCATGGGGAAACATTATAGTAATTGAACAAGTAGGATAAGACCAAACATCCACTGGATATTCGTAGCGAAGGTTGAACCACTTTAGGATATACATATTTTTGCTCTGTTTCAAAAACTTGTGCCAGTCCAAAAAACAAGCAGCAGATGTTTGCTGTCACATTCCAAAAATTATTAGTTGGTTTTGGATAATACAATATCATATCTTACACTAATTATAATTTATTATATTTTTTTATATTTTTCAATCAGTTAACATAAATTCATGGATCACACCGTCTCTATCAATTACAACATCTTTAAAATATCACGTGACGGTGTCTAAAATTAATTAATAACTTCTCCGCATATTCTCCTTTTAGATGCTCTTTCTTCATCCCACAGTACAATTATTGCATTATCTTTCCTCTCTGTGCACTAGATAATATAGCTTATTCAATTCAACTATCAAGTTGATTATATATTAAAATTGACTCTTACGCTGAGGTCTTATTTGTCCTAACTTAAAAAAATTAAAAAATTATTATTTTATTTAAATCATATCATCTTATTTAAATTACGTCATCTCTCTATTATATTATTTCAAATCTAACTCATACCCAATCCATATTTCATAAAAGTCAAAAAGTACATTTATTTAAATCATTCCAAACCACTTCCAAATTTGGAGACTTCATACGAAGTCAAAAAAAAAAAAAAAAAAAGTGGCCATAAATTATCACATTATTTTCTTTATTTTTTCAGTTTTGATTGGTAGCTCGAATCCCCTTCCCCCGAATCTCCCTAATCGACGAAACGACGTCGTTTCGTTTTTTTTTTTTTTTTTCCATTTCAGACGAAGAGAAACAGGAGGAGGAAGAAGAGAAGAGAAGAAGAAGAGAAGAAGAGGGGGGGAGGAAGAGAAAGGGAGGGGGAGGGGAAGGGGCCAACAAACTAGGGCTGGAGGTGGAGGAGGAGCTGCCGGAGGCGAGGCGGAGGCGAGGCGACGCCGGACAACGAGCTTCGAGCTGCGGACGACGCCGGGCGACGAGCTTCGGACGACGCCGGCCTTCTCTCTCTCTCTCTCTCCCTCTCTCGGGGGATTCGGGGGGAGCTCATTCGAGCTCCCAACCTTTATTCTTATTTTTTTAACATAATTTTTTTATAAAAAATAAAAATAAAAAACAATCCGTAAACACCCTTTGGCCCTGTTTGGTAGAGCCGTGGGAAAGTGCTTATAGCTTATGCCTAAACAGCTTATAGCTTATAACTTTCAGCTTAAGCTGATTTCCAGCTTATTCTTAAAGCATCTCATGCCCTACTCAAAGAATAAGCTGATTTCTGACTTCCACAAAGTTATAAGTTATAAGCTATAAGTTAAACCAAACACATCAAAATAGCTTAAATTAAGCTGAAAGCTGAAATAAGCTGAAAAAAAGTTCTGCCAAACAGGCACTTAGTCCGGACTATAAGGCGGTGTTTGGGAAAGATTTTTTTTTAAATTTTTTTTTACTAAAAGACAAATTAATTACAAAATAAAAAAAAATAAATCCAAATAAAATATCACATCAAATCTCATAATCATTTCATTTTTTCTCTCACAAACATCACATCTAATCACAAAAAAATCCAACTATCTTTTCAAACATAAAAAAAAATTTCTTCAATAATATCTTACAACTAAAAAAACTTTAAAAAAAACTCACTTCCAAACACCCACTTAGTTAGGTCTAGTTTATCGTTTAGTAGATGTGGCTCTTGAAGGAATGTAAGGGTGTAGTACCAGGACAAGATACAAACGCTTTGTTCTACTCACAGCTTTTCACTGCAGCTTGTTTGGATATTCATTAGTCATATATTTACAAGGGTGTGGCTTTGTCTAGTCGATAATCAGACTGGATAATCCTGTTGGATCTCGTGGGTTCATCACAAAATTTGCATTGATAATTTGAATTGTGTAACATGTAGAACTCATTGAGTATTTTATTTTTATAAAAAATCACATTGATCAGATGTTGATAGTCACTTGATTAGATCATATTTCTGTCAACATTTAATATAATTTTTTAAAAAATTATTAACAAAAATATGATTTGATCAAGTAGCAATGAATATCCGATCAATATTATTTTTTTGCAATGATAAAGTACTCGACAATCCCTATATATTGACGATTCGGATCATCAATGTGAGCTCCATGATGAGCCCACAGAGATCCAACAATATGATCCAACCTGAAACCAAAATGAAGACAAGTCTCACCCTATTTACAATTAATGATGCTTTCATTATCACAAGTGTCGCCATAAAGGAATTTGGGATGGTGACATTGAGGTGGAGAGTAAAATATTATGCTCTGAAATTTTAATAATGAAAATTAATATGATTTTGTGAAAGATATTTTTTAATTTGGAATAGCAAAAAAGAGATTTTTTTTTTTTGGAACTAAACTATATATATAGGAGAAATTACAATTCAATAATGGTTGTACAAAATAATTTTAAATTTGTAAAAAATCTTAAGAGTTTAATTATTAATGTACATAAATTTTAACACTAATATGAAATTATTTTTAAAAATTTATACTAATTAGTAATTGTTCCTATAAAAAAACTAGGAGCAAATTAAAAACACGGCATAGATCAAATAATGTTGACATGTGACGACATTTTATGCTGAACAAAAAATAATGTTGACATGCAATTTGTTATGGTTGAACAAAAAAAAAGGAAAAAAAAAACTTATTACAGAATGATATTTTTTAAGTTTCGTTTGGCATTGACTAATACAATTAACCTTTTTTGTATTGAGATTTTTTTAGCATGACTTTTTTATTCTCGTTTGGTTTAAATTTTTTGACTTTTTTGACTTTTGTGAGAGAAAAAGTGTAATGATTATGAATTGAATGCGATATTTTATCTTATTAACTTATTTAACATATTTTATTATTTTGTACTTTTTTAACCCCAAAATGATAGCCAAACCAGAGTTTAATATTTTTGTCCTTTTATTCGATTTGGTGGTGGAGACACGTATATGAAATATAGAAGTAAATGTTTTTGGGAACATAGATTCATTTAATTTTACAGCACTGCTGGAGAGCTCTAGTAAGCATTAAAAAAAAAAAAAAAAAAACCAGAAAAAGACAAAATAATGGGCACAAAAAGACAATTTAATGCTAATTTAGAGCCACTTTTTTAGAGCTCTCAAGCAATTTTCTTAATTTTAATTCAGTACCTTTTAACCAAAAATATATCGGTGGTATTACATGCATCAATTAGTGTACTAACTAGTATACCAACATTAATTATGATATTATTATTGACCCCACTTATGATATAAATTATAAAAATAAAAAATCTCTTAAATTATATCACATCATCAATTGGTACACTAGTTACTGCACTAATTTGTGCATATAGCATTATTCAAAATATATTTAGTTTATGAATTTTTTTTATTGTAAAAATTTATATTAGAGTGTTTTGTGCAATTTTTACTTACAAATTATCAAGAATAATAATTTAAATAAATTAAAAAATAAATTATTAAAAACAGAGGATATATTTTTTTAAAATTTATTTTTTGATTATTAATTTTTAATTTACAAGAAATAACAGCAAGCATGCCTATAGAATCCTGTGCCACTAGTTGCCTGAAATTATTCAAACACCTTCCTAGTAAAAAAAGAAAATTGAAAAGGTTACACATAATTAAATTTCTCACAACATTTAAAAATATATATATATTTCTAAACAAATATGTGGATCGTGCATGCTCCAAATTTTTAATAGAACTTTTCCTTAAAAAAATAAAATAAAGTAAATAGTCTATAAGGTAGCTGAGGGATGTGGCGCACATGAAATAAGAACTCAGGTCTTATCTTTTTGCAATGATGACGATAAAGACAAAGCGTACGCTATCGGTGCGCCTCATCGACTCCTGAGTAATGATGTTGTGCATCCAATGTTCCATCATTTTCCATGCACCGCCTTCTCTATGACCGTCCGATTATTACAATTATGTGGGCCACTATTAGGCGTTCTTCGTCTGGAGTGCTATGTACCCCTCCTCTGCTTGACTATGGCTTGTTTTGGAAAGATCATAAAAAGTGATTTTTTTATTTTTAATTAAATTTTTGATTTTTTTAGACAAATAATTTAAAAAATTGATAAAAAGTTACTTTTGACTTTTTTGATTAATATTTATTTATGATGTCAAATCATAATAAAATGATCAAACTATCCCTATCTAATTGAAAAATTACACATTTTCACCGTGTCATTTTCCACCTATGGAGGGTAATTTAGTAATTTTCCTTTTGAATTTTAACCAAAATTCCAAATCAATTTATGGCAAAAAAAAAACTACTTTTAACGTTTTTGACTTTTTATCAAAACGCCACTTATAACTGTGTTGCCAAATTGAGCCATAGATTTCTTCGACATACCAGAGAAAAATTTCTTTTAATGCCAAAAATACTTATTACTTGTTTGAATGTATTATATAAGTACATTTTTTATTTTTTTATTTTTTTGGGTTTATATTAATTTTTTATTTTTTTGTATATCTTTTTATAAAAAATAAAAAAATACACTTATTTAGATAATCCTAAACATTTACTCTATTTTTTTATTTTTATTTTGTTGATATGAATTATTTATATTTTAAAATTTATTGAGTATATTATTTTTATAAAAAATTAAATTGATTAGATAATGATAGTCACGTATTCAAATCAATTTTTTATAAATCATTTATTTTCTCAATGTTTATTTTTTCATATAAAACTTATCAAAATACATGATTTCTATTATCTAATTAATTTAATTTTTTTATAAAAATAATATACTTTACGAATCTTAATTATAAACCGTTCAAACCGTTAAAATAGAATTTAAAAATGAGCTCAATAAAAAACAATATCTCTCCAATCCGATTATGATTAGGAGATAAGCCTGTCACATATACCTACATTATCCAACTACATCCAAATAAAAAATTAGTAATCAGATACATTGTACTTAGCCATGTTCTGTTTAGATTCAGGTGAGCTTTGATAATTATTTTAATTTTATATTTTGGGTACTTATGTATAGATCTTAATAAGTAGATTTATTGTCTGATAGGTCCTATAAAAAAAATTATCATAAAAAAGTCACTAATTGTAAGTTTTAACAACAATTTATAAAAATCATGACAAAAAAAAATCACTAATTGTCAATTTTTAACAACGTATGTAAAAAATTTTAAGTTTAATAGGATCGATTGGTAATTATATTTCAAGTTTCAAAATTTTCTCTTTTTTATAATTTAGAAAAAGAAATTTTTGTAACTCTTTTCAAAAAATTTCTCTTTTGTGAGAAATTATTATACCAGTACAGTATTATGGAGTCCTTATCAACATAAATAAAAGAACATTGTGAAATTTCTCACAAAAAACACAATTAATTTTCTAGTAATAGTGAGAAGATATGTCTTATTAAACTTTTGATGGTATTTACACTCCCAAAAAATTAAAATTTTGAGGAAAAAAAAAAAAAAAAAAAGAAGAAGTTAGGCTTGCCTAATTGATTACCAAACATGATAGGACATGCAACAAACGTAAATTATTTTTTCCTGTAGTTGAAAATTGATTCAGATAATTAACATCTATCCAACTTCAGCCAAAAGAACTTTCCCAATAAACACCATTTTTAGTTTGGACCTTGCTACATCACCTAAAAAAATCTCCCCTAATCCCCCTAATTTCTATATCAAGTAAAAAAAAAAAAAAAAACAAAGAAACAGTTGCCTAAAATGAAAATTAAGGGGATTAGGAGGACAATTTTAGGGCTCCAAATCATTTTCCTTTTAGTTTTAAAATTTTAGTATTTACTTTTTCTAAGCAATGCTGTATATCACTATTTTTTTGGGAAAATGCATAAGACCCCCAATGGGGGTGCTAGGATCCTTTTTGATTGGTCCAAATTTTTTTTTTTAATTTTTATTTTTATTTTTTTCTTCCATTGGCAGCCCCCACGTGGGTGGGATGCTGGGGGTCACCCCCCACTAGGATCCCCAACATTGCCCATTTTTTTTTTATTTCATGATTATTTCTAAAATATAAATCAATTGTGAGTATTTAAGTAAGAGATCATACAAAATGGTGACAAAAAATAATACTTAACATTTTAGTTGTGGTAGATGAATATAATTTTTTTTGCATAATGAATCAGACAAGAGAATTAAACGATGAATTTATACTGAATGAACTATAAAAGTGAGACAAGAGGTGGCGCCAACCCTTTCTCTGTTGTGGTCCATTTTGTGAATTTTTTTTGTCTATCCAAACTTTCTTCTTTATGTATTCCAATCCGTAAATATATATATATATATATATTTTTTTTTTGCGTTTAAATTTTTCTATTTTGTGACCCATGATTGACATGGAGTAAATTACACTCTTCACCCACCAATTTTTGTTCTAATTTCACTTTAGTCCCTCATCTTCCAATTGTAACAATTAAATTGTTAGATTTCAACCCTTATTTCAATTTAGTCCTCCAACTCGCGGTTAAAAAAATAGAAAAATTATTCCAAAAAAATTATACTTTTAACCCTCCAGCTTATTACTTAAAATTTAAATAGTAGAGTGATTAGATTATATTGAAACTGGGGTAGAAGTCTGCTTAAGGTGTCGTTGGGGAAGGGCTCATTTGGGCTCTTTTGACTCTTTGAGCCACAAAAGACAGAATGGGCTATTTGAGCCACAACAGACAAAACATCACATCTAACCCATAATCATTACACTCTTCTCTCACAAAAAAAGTCAAAAAAGTCCAAAAGTTAAAAAGTTCTTCCCAAACAAAGCTTTTGAGCCCAGGCTCAAATAGTCAAAAAAGCCAAAAAGCCAAAAAGCCAACCCACTTCCCAAATAGATGCTAAGTGTTGCAATAAAAAAAATGAGGGACTGACGTGAAATTCAAGTAAAAGTGAAAAGATGAAAAGTGTAATTTATCCAATAGAAAATTTTATAATAAAAAAATTGAGTTAAAACAAAATTTGATACTAAAATGTAATTGAAATTGACACGGGTAAGCCCACAAAAGATACAGTCCACCGTTTAGGGCCCAATACCTAACTCAAATATTAAGGTCCAACGCTGCTGGAGCTCAACATGGCATTAAAAACCAATAGCACCTAAACGCGTGGCAAGAGAAGGACAAGCCACATAAGCAGACAAAGATCCTACAAAGTTATTGCACTGCACATCAGCCATTAATGAAGACCTTTACAGCATTTATTGCGATAAGCCCTCCCCGTTGAGACAGAACGGCCTCACCATGAACAAGGCAAGTTAGAGTATAGACTTTCGGCCATGGCGACAGGTCAGAAAGGATAATGAAATGATTACCAGAGGATATAAGCAGACATCGAAGACAAGAAGAAGGTTAAGCTTTCTATCTCTAATCTATCTCTATGTTTCACCTCTTTTTCTAACTTGCTCGTCGGAGGGTTCGCTGGGGGATTCCCTATTCCCCGTTGAACTCTTGTGCAGGTTTTCTGGTAGGCTTGGTCATTCGGACACAGGTTTGAGGAGTGTGGATAAGTCCGACCCGTTCCACCCGGAACGAACTGTATCATCAGTTGGCGCCGTATGTGGGAACTCTCTTACTCTGCGCGCCAGTTGTGCTCATTGTCGCCAAAGGCCCTTTCCCAATAACCCCTTCCTACCACCTGCAAAGGTGGATGATCACAATTAGATCCATGGCTTCCCACCACAATGTTCTCGACCACCAAGCTGACCCTCCCAATCCAAACAACCCACCACAGTATTTTACCGAGTTCACCAACAACATTAACCGCCTGGCCGAGCAAAACCAAGCGTTAATTAATGCTCTATTCCAAAGAAACCTTCTCATGCCTCCCCCATCACCTCCAGATATTCCACCCAACCAAGAACGAGCTGCGAGCCATACTATCTAGCAGCCCCATCCATCCAACTTGGAAAGCTTACGACCCCCTCCCCCAGATGTGAACCCTCCACCTCGGGCCCGGCATCTATCGATCCCGACACCAACCCCAGAAAAAGAGGCCAGTAGCGTCCAACCTCTGCTGCCTTCCGATGATGACAACATACCTCTTTGGGATGCAGAACTTCGAGCCCTGAAGCTCCAGCTCCAAGGAGTCATGCAGAACATACCGAATAAACCATCCTCCACAGCCAACTCACCATTCGTTGCCTCCATCCGGGACAAACCTCTACTGCCTAAGTTCAAAATGCCCACCATCGACTCTTTTGACGGTACAACGGACCCAGTAGATCACTTAGAGACCTACAGAACCCTCATGATCCTCCATGCATTCCCTGATGAAATCATGTATCGGACTTTCCCTGCAACACTCAAGGGGTAGACTCGACTCTGGTTTAGTCAACTGCCAGCAGACTCTGTTTCCACTTTCCAGCACCTCAGTGACTCCTTTCTCAGCCATTTCATTGGAGCCCAGCACCAGCGGCATCGGGCAACCCAACTCCTTAACATCCGTCAGACCGAGGGGGAGTCGCTGCGCAGCTTTGTCACCTGCTTCAACACCGAAGCCCTGCAAGTAGCGGAAAACAATGACAAGGTCATCCTCACGGCGTTCATGGCCGGCCTACGATCATCTGATTTCCTTTTCTCCTTCTCCAAAAACCCCCTGACCTCTATGGCAACCCTATTCTCCAAAGCCCAAAAATACATGAACACCGAAGATTCCCTAGCCACCCGCCAAGGGCCTACAGCCAAAAACCCGACCCCCAGAGAGAAGAGAAAGGACTCAAAAACCAGAAACACCCAGTACAATAACCAAACACCTCAGTATACTGACCAACCACCCCGAGCCGACCGGTCGGCACCAACCCGACCGCTCGGCCAGTTCGAACAATACACACCCCTTAATTCTCCCATGGAACAAGTCTTGAACCAGATTCAGCAAGATTACCCCCTAAAATGGCCCCAACCATCGCGGTCTCCTTCCAACCGGCGAGACCAGTCCAAATATTGCCGCTTTCATCAGGACCATGGCCACAACACAGAGGAGTGTGTTAACCTCAAAGACCAGGTTGAGGGCTTGATACGCTAGGGATGTCTAAGTCGATTCAAGGAAGCCCACCCCTGACAGAGGCAAATGACTGAACCTATTAGAAACAACAGCCGGTGCACCTCTTCCCGGCAACCCGCATAACCTAATCAAGGTCATGATCGTCCTCCACGGCAACCCCGGGCACAAGGGAAATCCACCCCCCCTGTTGGAGAGATCACAGTTATTGCAGGCGGGCTTGCTTATGGAGGACCATCCCACTCGACTCAGCGGGCAGAACTCAGAAAAATAAGGCAGGGCTTAGACAAAGACGTTGCCACATTGGACCGACCCTCCAAGCAACCCAAGCAGTAAACAGAGCCTATTACCTTTACGAACGCTGACTGCACAGGCATTTGTTACCCCCACGACAACCCTCTCATCATTTCTGCCCTCCTCTCCAATTACAAAGTCAAACGGGTTCTTGTCGACAACGGCAGTTCTTCAGACATCATCTTCCTAAATGCCTTTCGTCAGCTTAAGATCGGGGAAGAAAGTTTGTTCTCTCTCCAAACCCCATTGGTCAGTTTTACTGGAGATTGGGCGACCTCCATCGGCTCCATTGATCTTCCCATCACAATCGGAGAATACCCACGACAGATCACCAAGTTGTTTACCTTCCTGGTCATCGACTGTCCCTCTATTTACAACATCATCCTCGGCGGCACCGCCCTAAATGCTTTCCAAGCTATCACGTCCACTTTCCATCTTGCCATCAAATTCCCCACCGACCTTGGGGTCAGCACAGTGAGGGGCGAGCAGACCATGGCTAGGGAATGTTACGTCGCTTCACTTAATGAGGTCAAGCTAAATGAGGCTATAATCATTGAAGGGCTCGACGTCAAGGACAAGGATGAGCTGGTCAGAATGGAACCGATGGAAAGCCTTGTCGAGGTCCCCATTGATCCCACTAACCCGGCAAAAACTGCCAAGATCGGCAGCCAACTATCCTTCCAGGCCAAAGCCGACCTTACTGCCCTCCTGATTGAGCACAACGATGTATTTGCCTGGACCCACTTCGACATGCCGGGTATCGACCCCTCTTTCATCACCCATTGTCTGAGCATTGAGCCCCATTTCCAACCCTTCCGCCAGAAGCAGCGCATCTTTCACCTAGAGCGCAACACTCTCATTGCTTCTGAAGTAGATAAGCTCCTTAAGGCACAGCTTATCAAAAATGTGGACTACCCCAGGTGGCTGTCAAATGTGGTCCTAGTCCTTAAAAACAACGGTAAATGGCGACTCTGTGTCGACTACTTAGACCTTAACCAAGCTTGCCCCAAAGACACTTATCCCTTTTCTCGCATAAATCTGCTTATTGATGCCACGGCCGGCCATCAAATGCTCAGCTTCATAAATGCCTTCTCTAGGTACAACCAAATTTTAATGCACCCGTCTAACCGTAAGCATACCTCCTTCATCACCAATCGGGGAACCTACCATTATTGTGTTATGCCGTTTGGGTTGAAAAATGTCAGGGCCACTTATCAATAGTTGGTCAACACCGTCTTTCACCATCAGATAGGCCGGAACATGGAGGTATACATCGATGACATGTTAGTCAAGAGCAAACTCTCCACTGATCATCTAGCCGACCTCCGAGAGACCTTCGGCACCCTACGAAAGTATCAAATGAAGCTCAATCTGGAGAAATGCACCTTCGGCATAGGATCTAGGAAGTTATTGGGTTTTATGGTCAGTCAGCGAGGCATCGAAGTTAACCCCGAAAAGATCAAGGCCTTGATAGAAATGCAGTTACTCAGAACGGTTAAGGAAGCTCAAAGGCTTACTGGCAGAGTTGCCGCCCTCAACCGCTTCATTTCCCGTGCAACGGACAAGTGCCTCCCCTTCTTCAAAGTTCTTCGGCAGACCTTCGAATGGACGACCGAATCCGAAGAAGCCTTCCATCAGTTGAAGCAGTGCATGGCCAACCCCCCTTACTCTCCCAGGCACTCACGGGCGAGCCTCTTTTTCTTTATCTAGCCGTCTCGAGCACCGCAGTCAGTGTAGCCCTCCTCAGGGAGAACGGTTCAGTACAGCGCCCGGTCACTACCCATTGCTAGAAAAAATGTCCTTGGCCCTGGTCACTGCCTCAAGACAACTCCATCCTTACTTTCAAGCCCACTCTATAGTGGTCCTCACTAATCAACCTTTAAAGAAGATAATGCAACAGCCCGAGCTGTCCGGCAGACTCATGCAATGGTCGGTCGAGTTCAGCCAATTTGACATCTTCTACCGACCTCGAACGGCGATCAAAGGGCAGGCTGTTGCCGATTTCATCTTGGAATTCACTAATCCCGCTCCAACCACGGCCCCACCACCTCCGCAACCCCAGACTAAGGCAGAAGACCTCCATTCTTGGACCTTCAACGTCGATGGATCATCCCGTAAAGAAGGCAGTGGGGCTGGTCTCATCTTCACCGCTTTCGAGGGTGGTTTTTTCAAGTGTGCTCTTTGTTTCTTGTTCGACGCAAGTAATAATGAGGCCGAATATGAGACATTGATAGCAGGTCTCCGCCTAGCCAGAGACATTGGTGTCAGCCATATCCGGGTGTTCAGCGATTCCCAACTTATTATCGGACAAATTACATGGGAATTCGATGCCAAGGAAGACACAATGCAGGCTTACAAGGATATTGCACTCCCCCTTGCTCGCCTCTTCAATACTTTCCACATCAAGCATATCTCTTGGGCAGAAAAAAACAAGGCAAATGAGATGGCTCAATTAGCTTCTGCAGACCAGTCAAACCTCAGCCACGATGTTCGTTTTGAGTACCTGACCCACCCTGCCATTTCCCCAAACCAGCAGCAAGTCCACTTCTTCTAAAATGAACCTATTCTATGGGCGACCGACATCTTTCTATTTTTGACAACGGGGGAACTGCCAGACGACAAACAGCAGGCCGCCAAAGTCAAGGCCCGGTCATCCAACTACATTCTCGTCAGCGGCCTCTTGTACAAACGTGGCTTTTCACGTCCATACCTACGATGCCTCAACCCAGCTCAAGCGACCTACGTGATGAGAGAAGTCCATGAGGGTATATGTGGTAATCATTCGGGGGCCAGGTCACTAGCCCACAAAATACTTCGCACTGGTTATTTCTGGCTGTCACGACCCAAACCCGCCCCTATGGGTTTAGTATCAGAATCGCCAAGAATCCGAGATTACCAAGGCCTACTTAATAAAGAATACAAGAATACAGTGGCGGAAGACAATATAGTAAGTAAACAATATCCAATGAGCTGTGACAGTCTGTATGCAAAAAGACTTTTCATACATATAAACAAACAGTGCAAAACAGTATGTACAACATTTACAACCGTTCAGAACAGGGACCTGATCCCTATTAAGCAGTACAGTAATAGTGCTATCAGTCTATACAATAACCCAAAACAGATACAGAGACAGATGGAGGAAATTAAAACACCCCTAAGCCATAGCTTGGCAGGCTCAGAACCTCACAGTGAGGCACAGTGGTTGGCTTGACAAAAAAGGGAGTCTAACCTACGCTCCTACCTCCGATCTGGTGCCTGAACCCCTACATATATATATATAAACAGTGAGCTAAAGCCCAGTGAATAACATAATACGTAAAGAGGTTAAGAATGAATGTCTTTACAGTAATGAAAACAGTTCATTGATTCAGTATAACAGTCATTCAGTCATAACAGTCATATGTGGTACATCCATTAGCATAGCAGTACAGTAAACAGTAGGTCTTAAAAGACCGAACAGTAAATGATGGCCATCAATCAAGAAATGTGAGTGGTTCCAACAAGGAACCGACAGAGATCTCAGAATAAAGAATAAAGAAATGAGTTGCTAAGGATGCCACAATACAGTTCAGAATATAGGATATACATTCATTCGATTAACAAGACGATTGTAAAAACAGCTTGATTAAACAAATGAAATATTCACAGTTGAACATATCTTTACACAATTGTTACTCACAGAGTTCTGGGCTACAATTAGGCTAGAGCGCGTCCCCAGATGCCAACCCTACACAGTTTACAGGATGAACGCACACTAAGTTATACAGTTGGGAAACAATAACTTAATCCCTAATTTGCCTTTGTGTGGTTCTAAATCAATATCCTCATTAAGATGCCTTAAACATGCCCTAGGAATGCCTAGGATGGGAAGAGGATGCAAAGTTGCAGTTAGAAACACTTTTCAAAATTTTCAGAAAACAGGGGTCTCGCTCGAGCGTGGCTTTCTACGCTCGAGCGGACATGCAGACAAAGGATCTCCGCTCGAGCGTGACTTCCGTCGCTTGAGCGGACTGTAAGCTACAGTGAAAATACTGGATGCTCAAAATTCACGCTCGACGGGCGCTCGAGCGAACTGCAAGCTCATGCAAAGTACTGGATGCACGCATTTTAAGCTCGAGTGTCACTTTACTCGCTCGAGCGGAAGGCATGATCACAGAGTGTACGCTCGAGCGTAGACTTCCTTGCTCGAGCGTGGGTCCAAAATCTGAAAATTCCAGATTTGAACCTCAAGCTCAAAACCAAGTTTTAATGCATCAAATTTAATTCCTTTGGGCCCATTTCCTAGAAAACACTTGTAAACTCATAGAATAACATGTTTCAAAGCTCAATTTGTAAAATCAAAGCCCAAGGGTAGTTTAATTAAATCCAATTTCAAACCAATTTTTCATGAACATGCTACAAAGTGACATGCATGAATTTAAACCATTTCAAAGCTTTAAATACAAGCTCAAATGAGCTAACTCTTACAAAGACATGATGAAATCATGGTCTATTCTCAAAATATAGACATGCATGTGAGGAATCATGAATTACAACCTCAAAACTTAACAATATGCACATGCATGCAACAATTTAGCTTCAAGACCACAATCTAACTCCACTTTATGACCTTAGGCTCTCATCTATCATGAACCATCCACAAACTAACTTGAGTTCACAATTAAGAAGGTAGTTACTCTACCTTAGGTCTTCAATCACAAGACTAGAAGCTCAAATATGAAATCTATACTTCAATTCCTTCAAGTCCCAAGCAAATCTACAAGTTGAGCTCAATTCTCTTACTTTCTCTCTCTCTCTCTCTCTCTTTCTCTCTCTATGGTCGGTTAGAACAAGAAATATGGCTGATGAAATTGTTTTGGTCAAGTGTAATGAAGCTCACAAATGAATCATGTAGTGGACCACTCACAATGGCAAGTTGGTAAATACTTGGACTTGGTAATACAATGTTATTTAATCTAATTTAATCATACCAAATCACTTTTCAGATAAATATGCCATAAAATCCTATAAATTCCAATGAACACAAAACATCAATCAATTTCAGATTTGGCTGCCGATAAGGCTTTCAATTTGTAATTTAAACATAAAGACATGAACAGATAATTAGACAGTCAACAGATAGAATATGCATTTAAACAGATACAGTCAATCAATCAGTTTCAGATTTCAGTCAGCCAGTTCAGTATTGCAATCAGTTCAATTACCCATCATAATCAATCTCAGTTTAGCAAAAATCAGTAGCGTTATCAGTGATCAGTGGTGAGGGTTATTACACTGGCCTACTCTCAATCAAGATGCGGCTGACTTCGTGCTTAAATGTAATAAATATCAACGTTTTGCCAACATCCCCCATGCTCTTCCTACATAATTGATCACACTTTGTAGTCCTTACCCATTCGCCAAATGGGGAATCGACCTAGTTGGCCCATTGCCCACTGGCCGAGGCCAAACCAAATTCGCAATCGTCGCCATTGATTACTTCACTAAATGGGTGGAGGCGGAACCCCTTGCCACAATTACAGAGAAAAACACAACTAGATTCATCTGGCAGTCGATCGTGTGCCGATTTGGCATCCCTCAAGCCATCGTCTTCGACAACGGAAAACAATTCGACAATGCCAAGTTTAGAAAATTCTGTGCAGAATCTAGCCATGTTTCTCTTCCCAAGGTCATCCCCAAGCCATTGGCCAAGTTGAGGTTACCAACCGTTCTCTTCTGAAGATCAACAAAAATAAGCTGGAAGCTGCTAAGGGACTCTGGGCTGAGGAATTACCAAATGTACTATGGGCCTACCGCACTACTGCCCGAACCCCCACTGGGGAGAACCCCATTCCCTTAACATACGGCGCTAAGGCGGTCATCCCAGTGGAAATCGGTCTGCCTACCCTGAGGGTTCTATACCCGAATCCAGAACTAACTGAAGAGCTGCGTCGGACAGACCTAGACCTAATTGAAGAGCTCTGAGAGACCACTGCTGTCAGGCGAGCCTCATACCAACAGAAAATGAGAACATACTACAATCGCAAAGTCCGACCAAGGGAGTTTGCTGTGGGGGACCTTGTTTTGCACGAAGCAACTCTTGCTACCAAAAATCCAGCTGAGGACAAGCTGGCAGCCAAGTGGAAGGGACCTTACGTTGTTAAAGCCAGACCTCGTCAGGGTACTTACCGACTTCAAGACATGGAGGGCCGAGACCTCTCCCATCCTTGGAACGCCGAGCACTTGAAGCGTTATTTTCAATAAAAGCCCTATTTTTGTATCAATCCTTTGCTGTATTTTCTTTTTGACAATCTACACACTTGGCCGTTTTTGTCATTTTCTTACATGGTGTAAATTTGTCATCAATGGGCTCCGCTTTAAATGACAACAATCTTCACGTCTCAGTTACTTGCATAGAATTTCAATAACACCTTGCTTGCAGCCACAGCCAGACTGAGCACGAAGGGCTCAGTTAGACTGAGTTACTTAAAGCCTCAGCCAAACTGAGCACGAAGGGCTCAACCAAACTGAGTTACTTAAAGCCTTAGCCAGCCTGAGCACGAAGGGCCTAGCTAGACTGAGTTAATTGTAACTCAAGTATTCTTGCAACGAAATGTCTTTAGCATAATTATCCAGGTCCATGCTTTTACGCTTCTTAACATTCTTTACCTTTTTTAACTATTCATTTCCCAACCACTTAACATTTCACCACTGTCACATTTTGAGACCTTTTCACTCTCACATTTTTCTTAACACTCGGATCGCGTGATTTTATACACAAGCCTTATTTGAATAACCATTCTCATTCTTTTCAAATTTACAAAAATAAAGACAACAGTGTGACAAACACAACTCATAATTTTATTTATTCACAAACTTATACATAAGTTTACTACAACAATTACAAAAAAAAACAAAAACAAAAACAAAAACAACAAAAACCAAAATTTTATTTACAAATTTTGTTCACACCAGTCACTCATCTTCACTTTAGAAAAGCTCCTCTTTATCCACGCCCTCGTCTAAAGGGGTCTGGGCTACGTCGTCTTCGTCTATCTTTACATTGCTGAAGTCCAAGTCTGGGAACAGCTCTTCTGTTTTACGCTTGAAAGTCTTCCAGCCGCTGTCCCAGAACTCAGCCATCTCATGTCTGTAGAAGTCCGATCGCTGGAAGCTTTGGATCACGTCTTTTTCACTCCTGTTCCCAGCGATCGCTCCCGACGGGCCAGCCCCCCCAGACCCCTCTCTTGCCAAGTTGTTGGTAATTGCGGCATCAATGGCCATCTGGAAGTCGGCGGACCCCTTGAACTGCTCAACCACTGCAACACACAGGTCGGGGTACGCTGCCCTCTCAGATGCCAGTTTAGCCCTTTCTTCCTCTAAGGCCTTCTCCAGCCTCGTCTTCTCCGCCGCTGACTTGGCACGCTCGTCTGCTAGCTCTTTCTCCGGCCCAACGATCTTTAGATCTGCTTCTTCTTTTTCTTTGATCGACTGTGCGCGCAGATCCTCGTTACAAGTCATGGCCTCATCCCACCGATCGTTGGCGACAGTGCAGGCCTTCTGCGCCTCTTCTAGCTTCTTTTGCTCGCCAACCAACTGGAACTCAAGCGACACCACCTTGCGGTGTTCCATCTCCAACTCCAACTTGGTCACGAGCAGCTCAGCATGGGCACGGTCGGCAACATTCCTCTGCACCATCGCCAACACCTCTATTTTTTTGGCCTTTTGGGCCTCTTCCAGCCCCCTGGCACACGCACTCCGCGTGGCCTTCCTCCAGCCTACGCTCTCCCTCTTCAAATTTTCAAGTTAGGCCTCCACCTCCCCCAACTTTGCCCTCAGTGGCCTCACTTCACCTTTTGCAGCCGCCGCCTTGTTCAGCAAGGCCCCTGCTAAGGCGGTCGCCTCCATTTGGGTAGAGCATAACCCCCTTAGCAGCAAGTTTTTCAAACCCGGACCAGACCGGCCGATCGGACCAGTCGAATCGGGAACCGGACCTAGTTCCGGTCCGGACAACCCAGCAAACCCGGAGTTGGCTCAAAACCGTTCATAAACGAGAACACTGGATGGCCCGCCGGTTTAACCGGAAAAACCGATGACCCGGACGGGTTTTGAGGAACTGGCCAGGTTGATTGAAGTTATATATAACACTAAAAAAACCCAAATTCGAGGGTTGCATCAGATTTTCTTCGACTCATCTCTCTCTCAAAAAGGGTGCTCGTTGGTTTTGGCCTGAAATCTCACTCTCTCTCTGTGAAATTCTGGTGGTGAACAGAGGACACAAATCTGGCGAGTTGCATCAGATTTTCTTCAGCTCACCTCTGCTACTGCTTCGTTGGTAAGTATTCTCTTTCTTTCCTCATTCTCTTCCTCTTTTGCTGCTTTGCTCTTCCCTTTTTCTCTTTTCCCGCTGGTTTTATATATATATATATCAGATCAAAGACCTCTGCTTAGTCTGCTACTGCGAAATTGATTTTTTTTTTTTTGGTGCAAGTGAGACTTCTGCTTGCTACAGTGCTACTACGATTTTTTTTATTATTATATATATCTCTTCTTCTTTGTTTGTTGCAATTGAAATATTATTTTCTGGATATGAAAGTATATATGAGAATATGAGAATATATATGAGAATGAGACCATAAATGTTATGTACTGTTGTTGATGTTGAATACTCCCGTTATTGCAAATTTATTTGATTCAATTGTAGTTCTCCTAATTTAATTTTAATAATAATACATAATAAAAAAAAATTGAAAGAATATAAAAAATGTAGGGTAATAATAAATTAGAAATTATAAGAATTTGAATGTTAAAATTATGGTTGAATTCTTTCACAGATTTGGCTCTACACTCAGAGGGTTATTTATGCTTGAATTATTTAATGTGATTAGTATAAACATTCAAACACAATTAACCATTAACTCTTACAAAAGGCGGAGGGTTGTTCAATGTGATGTAAACTAACTTTTGATAAACTAAGATAAACTAATTTTCCTTTTTAGCAGAGGGTTGTTCAATGTGATGTAAAAATCAAAACTTGAAATTGGAGATGCTATATACATTCAGAATTTAGAAATCCAAAATAATATTGGGAATTGGAGATGCTATATACATTTAGAATTTTTAGCAGAGGGTATTCTTTGAATTTAATTATGTAAGAACAGAAATTAGAACAAAAAATCACAATTGAGGGCTATCTTCATACAATCAATTGAATAATATTGGGAATGACTTCTGTAATTGGTTTATGTGATTCTTGACTTAATTATTGTATTTCAAATATTATATAGGGTTGTTTTAGGTGAAATGGATTCATCTAGCCATAATTCAACTGCACACTCTAATACCCCATCATCAACAAGAGGTAAATCTGATCCAGCATGGGACCATGTAACTGAGGGGCGAGCTCCCGATGGGAAGAAAACTTTAACATGTTTGTATTGTGGGAAAACTATCAAAGGTGGAGGGATTAATAGAATGAAGCAACATCTTGCAGGAAAGTCTGGTGAGGTTGGGCCATGTAAGAAAGTTCCAGGTGATGTTAGGTATCGAATGGAAGAGGCTTTGAAAGCAATTATTGAGAAAAATAAACGAAGTAAGGAACTAATCCCTTTGGTCGGGCTGTTTTCAAATTTGAGGATGATGCTGAAATTGAAGAAATAATTCCACAACGCAATAAGGGCATCTTAATTAATGAAGATGGTGGTAGTAGGAATAAAAGTAAGGCAACAATGACACAAAGAGGAAAAGGAAAGGACCCTGCAAAAATTGATAATTTTTTTGCACTAAGGACTAGTCCAGGCTCTTAATCAACTATCAAAAGTGCCCTTGCAACTAAAGAAGTTGTACATAGGGCACATATGATTGTGGCAAAATTTTTGTATGATACATGTATTCCAATGAATGTTGTCAATTCCATATACTTTCAGCCCATGTTTGATGTTGCAATCGCCATTGGTCTAGGATTTAAAGTTCCTACCTACCATGAAGTTCGAGTTCCTTTATTGAGTGACTCAAAGAAAGAGCTTCAATTGTTCATTGACTCTGTAAAGAGTACTTGGGCTGATTCTGGGTGTATAATTATGGGTGATGGTTGGACTAATGGTAGACATAGAACTCTCATTAATTTTCTTATCTATTGTCCTAGAGGAATCACTTTTGTTAAGTCTGTTGATGCCTCTGATGTTGTAAAAGATGCTCCTCTTCTTTTTAAATTGTTTGAAGAAATTATTGAGTGGGTGGGAGCAAGCAATATTGTGCACATGGTGACAGATAATGGGGCAAATTATGTTGCTGCTGGAAGGCTTGTTAGTGAAACTTACAAGAATATTAATTGGTCTCCTTGTGCAGCACATTTTTTGAACTTAGTGTTAAGTGATATTTCCAAGTTGAATCATGTGAAAGAGCTTGCATCTAGAGCATCAAGTGTGACAAGATTTATTTACAATCGCCCATAGTTGATAGCTTGGTTGAGGAAAATGAAAGGATGGACTGAAATTGTGTGCCCAGGAGCAACTCGTTTTGCCACTACTTTCATTGCATTGCATAGTATTCAAAAACATATGCATGATTTGAAAGCCTTAGTGACAAGTAAGGATTTTATCGATTCAAGGCATGCAAAAGATAAGAAAGCAAAAGAAGTTGTTGCTATCATTTTAGATAGTAAGTTTTCAAATGATTGCTTGATCATTGTTAAGATTATTGAGCCACTCATGAGATTATTGCGTATTGTTGATAGAGATAAAAAACCTTCAATGGGATATGTATATGAGGGCATGTATCGGGCAAGAATAACAATTAAGAATGTTTTCATGAAGAAAAAAGATTGTACAAGCCTTATACAAGTATTGTCAAAGATCGTTGGGATAGGACATTACGCAAAAATATCCATGCTGCGGCTTATTGGTTGAATCCGACTTTTCAATATGATCAATCATCATTTTGCAAAAAACCAGAGGTTATGGAAAGTGTGCTTGATGTGATAGAAACAAAAGCTACATGTAGCAAGACAAAACTCTTGGATGAAGCAAGATTGTTTTGAGATCAATTAGAAAGTTTTGGAAGAGAGCTTGCTACTATTATATCCAAGACAACACAACCAGGTAAAATTATTTATTACATTTAATTTTTTTTCATTGTGATTGCTTAATAATTCTTTAAGTGTAATATTAGATCTAATTTATGTATTTATTCTTTTCTTTTAATAATAAGATGAATGGTGGAGGTTATTTGGCCATAGTGCTCAAAATTTGCAAAAGTTGGCTATTCGAATTCTTAGCCAAACTAGTAGCTCTTCTGGATGTGAAAGGAACTGGAGTGTTTTTGAATGTATTCATACGAAGAAGAGTAATAGATTGGAACATCAAAAGCTTAATGATCTTGTATACATTCATTATAATTTGCGATTGAAGAATAGGTAAATGAACCATTTACCTTGTCAAACATTTAGTAATAGAATATTTATTCAAGTAATCTTACTTCTAAGTGAAAATTATAAGCATTTCAGCAACATGAAGAACTATGATCCGGCTGACATTGAAAGTATTGACAAAACCGAGTTTTGGATTGTTGAAGATGAAAAAGAGCCTCCTCTTCTTGATTTTGATGAGTTGGAACAAATGCTTTATCAAGAAAGTTTGGCTCCACAAAATAAGAGGCAATGTCATGGTCTACGTGATGGTTAGTAATTAATTATTTCCTTATTATATAACAATGTTTTTGTTATTAGTAAATTGATTACTTATTGATTTTGTTGTAGCTATTGTAGAAGATGACGGAGATGATGTGGTCTTAGAGGTTGGAGATGATATTGACTTTGGATCATTTGGTGATGTCAACATGGATGATAGATCTAATGCTCGAAGTGGTCAAGTTGGCACAAGCAACAATGAAAATGAGGACGACCATGCATGGCTAATGGAGGGCTTGCCAAGGAATTAGGCAAAAAAATAATGTTTTTGTGGCATGATGTGTTTGTAGTGGATTGGTTTTGAAATTTTTTTATTTTTATTTTATATGTATTTGTCTACTTTCATTTAGAAAAGATAGATGCTCATTATTGTGTTTTAAGACTTGGAATTATAGATCTTATCTCTATGCTTGCTTGGTTTATGTTTGTGTTTGAAATTTGACTCTTAATTGATGTAGTAAAACTAAAGTATTTTTATTTGATTATGTTTGTGTTTTATTTGACAAATAGGTAATCTTAATTGCTTTTAGTATAATGCTTTTATTACTTTCATTATTATGATTGTATTTAGAATATGTTCTATTTTCTAACTTTGATATATGTGTAGATTGTGCAGTGATTTTTGCTTGTCAAAAGGTTGCGCAACCCATTTAGAGAAAGGTCTTCAACAAATAAAAATAAGGTATGTCACATTATTATTGCAAATTACAATTTCATTATGAGTGATATTTGAAAATTCTATTATTTTGTTGAATTTTAATTTTTTTTTTAATTTTTACATTTATATTTTTAATATATATATTTTAAACATATTTATGACGTAATTATGACGTCACGGTTTGACCGTTTCGACCCAACGGTTGAACTGGTGACCCGTCCACCCGGTCACTTTTTCGATTCGCTCACTGGTCCGGGTTTCAAAACATTGCTTAGCAGCTCAGGCTCAGTGAAACTGGCTGTAGACACCCCATTTTTGACCGTCCTCAAGACTTGGACGTCACCGTTTGAACACTCGGTGATTTTCCATGTTTGTGTTTGTTTGGAGTTCCCAGAGGTCTCGGCTACGCGCCCTGCCTCAAGATCCCCGAACTCGACCGTTTTGTGTTTCGTTTTGCACCAAATACCTGTGTTTTGTCTTGAAGGTCAGGGAATGGCTTGTTGGCCATCCCCACACCCCACCGGCCCTTCCCTACCATCATCGGCCGCATATGTCTACTGCCGGCACTATTTTGTTAAAATATTTGGCCGGTCGGCATTATATGTTGCCGACCGGCACTTTTTTGTGCCGATGATCTTTTTGGTGGCCGGCGTGCACCCTTTGAACCCCTGAGGCATGGTACATGCCAGCTGTGCCAGCTAGAATACACCCTCACTCATCCCCGTGCACAGGAGTGACCACTTTGCACCTTTGAACCCCTAAAGCTTCTAGAAGCTTGAACCTTTGGCCAAGCTTCTTAGAGAAGCTTGGCCAGCTGTCTTAGCTTCCCCAAGAAGCCTAGACCCTTTTGGCCCCCTAGAACCTTTCCCTTTACTTAGCCTTTAAGTCATTTGGCTTGGTCTTGGCCTATAAAAACACCACCTCTCTCCCTTTGAGAGAGGTTGGCCATTTTTGATCAAAAAAACAAAGCTTCTATATCTATATATCTACCATATATCTCTCTCTCTACATTTTCCCTCTCTCTCCTCTTGTGTGTGTGTTTTTAGGCCTAAAAGTGTGGTTTTACCTTACTTTTGCACCAATACACACACCATTACACCTTAGCTCGAGATTGGGAGGCTTGGATGGTTGTTTGTTGAGTTTTTGGACTGGTTTTGATCAATAGAGGAGGGCTGCACCACCTGTTCTTCAAGTGTTCTTCAAGGGTGAGCACTTTACTTTAGATTCCCATTTTTGCAACAAGTTTTTACCTATCTTGCTTTGTGTTTTGAGCTTTGTGTATAACTGAAAAAAGTCTTAGATTTTCTTGCTTTTGAACTTTCATTAAGGTCATTTTATGGTTTGAATGCAAACTCACCCTTTTAGGCCTTATTTTGGCCTATTTGGTGTCTTTACTTTGAGCTTTATTTGCCTTGTTGTTTTGGGTCCTTTCACCACTGAAAACCAGTGGGTTTTTAGTGGTAAAAAAAGTGGTTTGAAGTCTTGTATAGGGGAGGGACACCCCTCTCCCCTTTGTCCCTCTTTTGCCTTTGCCTTTGGCTTAAAAGGGAACATGCATGCTTGCTTGTTTTTGGCACCATTTCAGAGCTTTTTTGGGTGTTTTGGATCATATTTCATCTCTGTCCAAAAGTGATTTTGTGGTCCTTAGTATGCTTTTTATACTTGCTTAGTAATCCTTCATTTTCCCTAGAAATATGTCATATGTTTAGCCTTGCATATCTTCATGTTTTGGCTTAGCTTCTTGAAGTCTTTGGTCATGACTTGTCATGTTTAAGGGCTGTGAGCCACTGATTTGGCCATGTTTGGTGTGCTTGATGTGGTTGCTTTATGTTTTGGCTTGTAAGCCTTAAGCATATTGGCCTCTAACATGCTTAGCTTGGACTATCCTCATGATTTGGCATCATTTAGGATCATATTTCAGTCCATAAATCATGTTTATATATTTGCATACGTGACCTATTTCATGCTTTAAGGATGTGCTCCTTTATGCTTAGGAATATGCCTTATGCATACTTGTATGTTTAGGGTATTTTGGGGCTGCCATATCAAAGTGTGTGTGTGTGTATTTTTTGCATGCTAAGGATTTGTTTTTGGTGGCCTAATACATGCTATGAATGGTCATGTTGATGGTAGTGAAAAGCCTCTTGTTTATGCCTTGGTTTTGGGCCCATTTGCTTGCATGTTTGCATGAGAATTGGTCCATCATTTTGGGCACTTTTGCCACTGTTTTGGGGAGGTTTGAGGTCTGTCCCATTATGGTTTAAGTCTACTATTGCTTGCTTGAATCATGTTTGTTGCATGCTTGGTTTGCAAAGCCTTGTTATATGCTAGTTCTTTTACAAGAATTGTCCATGTTTGCATCATACTTTGCATCTTGCATGCCTAGTATTGCACACTTGCTATAACATGTTGCATTGCATTTGGCATGTCTTGCACTTCATGTCATATTACATCATTTGAGCCTTGTTGTGTACATGCATTCCATGTCTTGGTTTGGGGTGTCAAACCAAGTATAAGGGTTGAGATAAGTTCACATTACAAGTGGTGCAACTTGTCTCAACTCTGGGTCACCAAGGCTTTTGATCTAGGCATGATAAGGTTTTGGTCTCATTTGTGTGTTGCATGCATATTGACATTGAAATGCAATCTTGGTTTCTTAGGCTATCATGCACCAAGGTGCATAATTGATAGCCCAAGAACCAAGGGTCATGCTTCCTTGAGTCCCAAGCATGATAGGAAGCATTAGCCATGCTTACATATGCTCAAAACTCCATATCATGCACTGTCTGTCTGCTGTTGCTGTCAAAACTGTCCTCTGCAGGAATTTTATGCCGACCAGCAGTTTAGAGTGCCGACCCGCACTATATGGATGGCCGATAATCTTCCCAAAGAAATGATGGAAATTTTGGATGGCGGTGGGCATGTCCTCCAAATTGGTGTACAAAGAAGATGCAAGGAAGGTATTCTGGGACTTTGGAAATTTTTGGAGAGACAGGGCAGTAAAAACAGAAGCAGTAGTGGCATAACACGGGTTTTCCGGGCAAGATGGATCAAGCATGCATCATCCGCGTATCCCGAGGCAAGGCTGAGGCCCCTTTCTTTTTACATTGAATTCAATTTAAATTAGAATTTTTTGTAATAATTTATTATGTATTTGGACTGTGTTATTTTGGGACTGTATATTCTTGTGGTCTCTCCGTATGAGGGCAAATCTGTAATAAGTGTGTGTGAGTGGCGTGTATGTCTTCCAATCCCCATTTCTTTCTTCCCTTTTATTTACTCGCTTACAATGATTAGTTTAGGGCATATTTAAATTAGCATAACAGTATGATAGCATGCGTGCATCCATACATCTGTCTTACATGCACCAGGCTCGGTACATCACGCTAACTGCATTGTATTTCAATTTTCAAATTGAATATTTGTTACTTGTAGCATTTCGCATGCCATGCTTAGGATAGCCGAGCCTGTCTAAATTACACCATTGCATGCGATGCATTAGTCACTCTAACATGAACTAGGGCATGCATTTTTGCTAACTAGTTTATTGTTTTGGCACGGAGTACTAGGTGAGTTTTTATGTTTTAGCATCTCGCATGCGTGTGAATGCTAACATGATAGTAGGCTTACCATGTGGCTAGTTGCTTACATGAGATAAACTGTTTGAATGCCTGTGGGTGGAGGTTGGATTGTTTGAGTTGGAAAAACTCGTTGAAATCTGTGTTTTAGCTTACTTGCGAGTAGCAAAATCCAAAACGCTTTCAAAACGAACGGATATGCAATGTTTGTTTCCAAATTAGGTAATCTAGTCTATACTTGTTTGCTGTGCGCACAACATAGTAATTCTAGGCTAATAACCGGAACAAGAGCATGTAATGTTTTCAAAATCAGATATCACAGTTAGTAGAGGCCGGTCTTCGGACCGGGCGAAAGGGGGTGCTCATAGCTGACCTTCCCCGATCGTACCCAAGCTCCCGAGCCAAGACAACTTTGGTGATGATGTATATGGCCTTCTGCACCGAGTCGGTTTCTTAAATTTCCCATTTTAAAAATATTTAGGTGGCGACTCAGATCCGCAAAGCATCCATGTTTGGCACTACTTTTCAAAAAATATGTTTTCTCAAACGATTTGCGAGTTGGACTCTTTGGTTGATTAAGAACCGCAACAAACAAAACAGGGAGTCCGAATCAGTAGCATCGAGGTCCTCGCGGGCGCCGTCTACGCTTTCTGGCGATCATTGGGATTTTAGAGAGCTTGACTCGAACTCGTGATATCCTGCTTTTGACTACACTTATGTGTTTCTTTGCATTGCATGTGCATTGGTGCGCCTAAGACACCGTTGGCCATCTGCTATTCCCGAGCGGTTTGTCGGAGGCTTGTCTTGTCAAGGCATGTCCATAAGGTCGACGGTTATGGCTCTCGCCAAGATGGAACACAAACCTGCTTTTACCGGCACCCTTTTTGACCATTCGACTTAGTGCATATTCAGAGCCGTAGTGACCATTCCAAACTAGGACAGGTTGCTTACCCGATATAGGTTGTTTGAAACCGCTGCGTGCGTAGTGAAACCCTAGCTCCTGACAAGATAGAACAGGGAAACCCTACCCCAACATAGGGGTGTATTGGCTCTCTTTTACATGTTATGTGCTTTTAGAATATATCTTTACAAGGAATGCGCATATCAGTTTGTGAGTTTTGATATCCGGCCTGAGGGCACCAAGAATAAAGATTTTGGGGAATCGGTTCAGGATACCAGATTCAGACATGGGGGCAATGATTCAGAAACAGTGATCAATATTTGAGGAATAGTGTATTCGGTTCATGAGCAGTGTGTGTTATGATATCCAAACCACGTGTTGCATGTTTATTTTATGCCGTTGTGCTGTCCAATTGTCTGTTTATTTATACGCTTTATTTATCTTTTCACTAGGTAGTTGAGCACAATTGCTTCTGACCCAGTAGATACTCCCCAAGCACTCTGGACTAGAGGTCGTCGACTCCATCGATCTGAGGATATGGTAGACGGACAGCCAGTGTACTACTCACTACCCCCGGTTACTAGACGGAGGTCGGTCAAGCAGAGGATATTAGTACAACAGTCAGTTCAGAGGGCCTTATCTACCCCACCTGTGTTCAGTAGGGATCAGGGTTACGTGTCACCAACAAAGAGAGAATATATACCGGTAATTCAACCAGAATAGAATAGTATGGCTAGTTTGGAGGAGGTGGTGCGCCACCTCCAAGAGAACAAGAAAGCAATGCAGCAGGATGCCGTTCGTCAGCATTCGCCAGCAACAGCCACACCGTGAAAGAACAGCAGAGACAATTGCTGCCTAGAGCAAAGAACCGGAGCATCTGCCAGATCAAGTTCCTCCCCACCAGAGTTCCAACCCTGAGAGACAGCCAATGTTCAGAATGATACAGAATTTCCCACAGGACCACCCCCACCTCCAACCCTACCTCAAATCCAACCTCAACTATCAAAAACACCCACCAACCTACCGGACTCTCCCTTTGAGTTCGAGACTGATCCCACCGCACTAAAGTTGGGCAAACTTGAAAAGTTGTTCAAGAGATCCCAAGGGGTCAAGACTATCCCCGACATTGAAGATGGATATACTGACACAGCTGTGACGCTGCCCAACAGATTCAAAATGCCTCATATTGATTGATTTGACGGGTCCGGGGACCCCATGGTGCACTTAAGACTGTTTTCGGATGTTCTAAGGCCAATAGGCCTCAGTAGGCTCCAGAAGTTGTCTTTATTCCGAACCTCGCTGTGTGGCGCCATTTGGTATGCCAAGCTAGAGGATGACGTTAAGAGAAATTGGAACGAAATGGCTGAGGCCTTCATCGCGCAGTACTCATACAATACACAGATTGAGATTACGACCCGTGATCTCGAGACGACTAGGCAAGAGCAAGGAGAGTTTTTCCGAGTTCAGAATCAGATGGAGGGCCAAGGCTTCGATGATGACCTTGAAGCCCACGGACAAAGACCAAATTCGATGATTGTGCGCAATCTTCACCGGTTGATGCAAAAGATGATAGTTCCCTTTTCTACTTTTTTCCGACCTACATGAAATGGGGTGCAGATTGAAGATGCCTTGAAGCAAGGCTTGATTGATAACGATCGGAGCAACCCCAAGGACCTTCAACCGCAACACTAATGCGGACCGAGTGGCACTACTACTACGAGCCTCAAGTAAGCATGGTCACGCCCAACCCCCATCAAAGGCACTAGCATTACGCCATTCTCTCAAGGCCCTAAGTAACCCGCAAACAGCTAAATACCCACCCAGAAATTCCAAAACTTTCGCTCCACTTTATATGCCCCTATCCAAAGCTCTGGGGGTCTTGATCAAGAAAGGGCATCTGAAGCCCCTGGAGCCGCGGCCCCTACCAGAAAAACTCCCCTTACCCATAACCCAGCCAAGTATTATGATTTCACCAACAAATACGGGTCATGATACCGACCAGGCTTCCGGCTGGCCATGAGATTCAAGATCTCATCGATAACGGGGTGATTTTGCCTCCCGAGAAGCCCAATGTTACTACAAATCCCCTCCCCACACATAACCAAGCTCCACTACCCAAAAAACTCAATTTCATCCATACCGGGGCTGTGTCCTACGACCCTAGTACCTATATCACACCTATCCACCTGCCTAAACCGGAGGTGTTTCTTTCCGATTGCACCGATTTGTGCATGATGGACATCTCCATGACCCAACCCAAGCTAGCAGTGGTAACCACCGAGAACAGAAGAGAGGAAATCCCAAAGAAAAAACAGTTGATTGAGCCAAAGTCCGTGGAATCAGGGAGTTATGTCGAGAAGACATATAGTCCGGATGACTACATTTCATCGATAGGCCAAGATGGGCCCGGAGTAGAATTGCCAATAGAGGGAGAATTGTGTGTGATTCACAGAGATGGTTTGGGACAGGAAACAGATGGTGTAACAGCTGTGGGGGAGGACCTTATCGATCTCCAGTTTTACAGTGACCAAGACCTAGAGGATGCGGCAGTCGCATGGTTCGATTATGAAAATTTAGCAGAAGTTACCGGGTGGTTGGACGACCAACCTGATGTGATAGGAGAATTTCAATGTAACAGACTCAAATAGGTTGAGAATATCAGTGACGGCCGGAAGGGTCGAAGAGCAGAGTACATCGCCGGAGAATACCGGTGTCAAGCATTTTGCCCGAGATTAGAACATTTTGAGTGCGGAAATTATTGAATGTACCCGCTTATGTCGAATCAGTAAGTTTTGAAGATTCCGAGAGAATCAGGAAGGCGAAGGCCCACGTGGGAGTTGAAACTGCTATGAGCACGGGAACTGAGAATGTTGTGGGCATGTGGATGGGAGGTGCTACGAACGCAAAAACAGTCATACCAGAGCCGGACAGGTATCTGTCAGCCGCTGATGGAATGTGGTGGGAAGATGAGGACTTATGTCTTGCCCACACGGATGAAGATTGGGAGAATAACCAACCTGATGACACCTGGTATCTTGGAAAGGTCGACCACATGACACGAAGTGGGCGGTATTTCAAACCCCCACACTTAGATCAGCCAGAGCACTCGGGGAAGGCTAGAGAAACTGAGAAGCAAAAGGAGAAGCAGCTTGAAGAGGAAGCCGTACTTAAACAGCTAAAAAAGATACAAGCAGACATCTCCATCTAGGGACTGCTCATGGCCTCACGAGTACATAGGCAGGCTGTCTTGACGGCCATGGATAAGGCCAAGCTCTCTCTAGAGACTACACCAGAGCAACTGGTTGGGCTGGTTTTCCCAGGAGGAGGTTCCCCGACATTAACCTTTTCAGACAAAGAACTCCCGCCCGAGGGCACAAATCACAATAAACCCCTCTACATCTCCGTGGAATGTAGAGATAAGTGGACCCAGTAGTACTTGTTATACCGGTTCGCCATCAATGTTCCGCCTACCAGACAAAGATATGCGATTGGCTTGAAAATCGCAGATTGCATCAACAAATTTCAGTGATCCGGCGCATTTACAATACAAGTAGAGAAATAATGGGGACAGTTAAAGTTCGGACAAAGGTCGGGCCGGGGCAGCACGAGATAGATTTTCATGTCCTAGAAGTTCCCGCAACTTTCAATTTGCTTTTAAGGCACCGTGGTCGCATCGTGAAGGCAAAGGTCATCTATTTTGCATTAAATGGTGAAATACCCCTATGGGAAGGGAGTAGCCATTGTCTTCGAGAATTCATCAATCCACCCACCACCGGAGGTATCCACGCCTGTTCTAGAAATCGAGCATGGCATGGAAGATGTGTTCATATCAGGTTTTACCTTGGCCGAGGCTCAGGTCGTACAGAATATCATGGCTGCTAATGAAGGGATATATGTTAGTGCCCAGGCAGTGTATCTCATGAACAAGCTCTAATATATCCCCGGGATGGGATTAGGAAAGAGCGGCCATAAGGGCATTGCAGCATTGGCCGAAATGCCGCACAACCCCCATACCTTTGGTCTGGGTTATTTGCCTACCAAGAAAGATTGGGTAAAAAAAGGAAAAGAGATGGCTGGAAGAGCCAAAGCAAAACAGATAGGGAAACCCTTTGAATTGATGCATCGGCCCATTCGGGGTATCCTAAACGGACGCTTCGTCCGGGAGGGGAAAGACTTTCCATTCTGTGGCTTCCCAGAGCCATGGTGGAACGCAGAGAAGAAGCGCGTGTCGGGGTTCGAAATTTTCTTTGACCTGCAGTTACTTGGGGATGATGTTGCAGAAGAGCAGACAGACCCAACAGTCGAGGATGAGCATAACAAGGGATCAAAGTTTGCGAGCACAGAGTTTGAAATGGGGGTAGCACTGGCATGTCTACTTTCAGATCCTTCGATCGACCAGTTGTGCTTGGGGGATAACTCCTCGGTGTCCATGATCGGAGATGAAACGGCTACGGGCCTACCAGCAACTATTTTGAATGCATCCATCACACCCTTCCACACCTGGCAATACGATGAGGGGTTTTTGTCGAGCAGCACCGGGTCAGGTAGTGAGCCAGAATCTGATTCCACCGAGTCTTGTGAATCTAATCGTTCCACTGCTCGAGTCTGAGTCCCAGTATTCTCGGGGTGATAACCCGGATGCCACAAATTCTGTGTCAGTTTTTTTTCTTTTGAGTCTGTTGTAACAGAAGAATTGGACGGTTCAAGTATCTAATGAGAATGAGGTGAATATGGTTTTAGTACTTTTTCAGGCCTTTGATTTATTGCTTAAATCAGACTTTCAAAATTTTGATGAAAACGATGAGGACGAAATTCTCCGCTTTTGCAACGACTAATTGAACAAGAGCAGAGAGGTTTGTTAAACCCTTAATTGATGAAATCACTACCGCGGAACATTGGTCGAGAAAGACCCGCTACCGGTCCAGATCGGGTCCACGTTGTCTTCGAGGAACGCGAGTCGCTTTATTAAAAGATTTCAAAGATGTTTTCGATGGTCCTACGAAGACATCCCCGAATCGATCCCGAGATTGTACAAAGACGATCCTCTTGACCCCGAGGCCCGATTCAAATGTAAACTCGTATGATCCGCCTGATTGGGCCATTAAGATCAAGGAAGAGGTCACTAGCAGATTGACGCAAAGCTTCCTCGGCCGGTATCCGAATACCCGACTTGGTTGGCCAACATTGTTCCAAAGGTCAAGAAGGATGGCGTAATCCGCATGTGGATTTCGTGGATTTGAATAGAGCCATCCGGCGATGACTTTCCTTACCGCATATCGACGAAGTTGGTAGATTTCACAACGGGCATGCTTTGCTTTCGCTCATGGATGGCTTCTCGTGTTATAATCGATAGTGATGGCACCAAGACCGGAAAAGATCGCTACACCCCGTAAGTACATATTGCTACAGAGTGATGCCATTCGGGTTGAAGAACGCCGGGGCTACATATCAACGGGATGCAACCACAATATTACATGACATGATCCATAAAGAGGTCGAGGTGTACGTGGACGACATGATTGTCAAGTCCAAAGAAAGAGAGGGCCACTACACCGCCTTGCAAAATTTTTTCCAAAGGTTCAGGGAATTTCGATCGCAATGAATCCTCGTATGTACGCTTGGTGTTACAAATGAAAAATGCCGATTTCGACATAACAAAGGCATCGAAGTCGACCCTTCCAAAATCAAGGCCATCTTAGAAATGCCACCACCAACGACTGAAAAGGAGGTGCGAGGCTTTCTGGGTAAAGTGCAATTCATAAGGCGGTTTATCTCTAAACTAACCCTAACTTGTGAACCACTTTTTGGTCTTCTGAAGAAAGGAAAGAAGTTCCAATGGGACGGCCGATGCCAAGCTGTATTTGAACAAATTAAAGAGTATCTACAGAATCCGCCCGTGTTGTCACCACCGAAGCCAGGAAGACCGTTGATATTGTATCTGTCAGTAACCGAGACTACCATGGGCTGCATGCTCACACAAGAGTCGAAAGATAAAGTGAAAAGGGCCATCTACTAGCTGAACAAGAAGATGCTGGATTACGAGACCCGCTACACTCCGCTGGAGAAAGCTTGTTTGGCCTTAGTATGGGCTACTAGGAAGCTGCGGCACTACCTGTTAGTTCACTCTATAATGTTGGTTTCACGACTTGATCCCATCAAATATCTTTTCGAAAAACCAGCACTTACAGGTAGGCTAGCTCGTTGGCTGCTGTTGCTCTCCGAATTTGATCTCAAGTATGTGACGCGCAAGTCGGTAAAAGGCAGAGCGGTAGCAGAGTTCCTTGCCGACCACCCGGTTGAAGGGGATGAAACGGTTAAGTATTTATTCCCAGATGAAGCCATTTTGCACATTGAAGATGAAACTTGGACGATGTACTTTGACGGAGCGTCAAATCAGTACGGGTATGGGATAGGAGTGTTGCTGATAGCACCTGACGATTCCCGTATCCCTTTAGCATTCAAGCTCCGGTTCAAAGTCTCGAACAATGAGGCAGAATATGAGGCATGTATTGCGGGTCTAGAAGCTGCCCTAGAACTAGGGGCAAGGCGATTGGACGTCGTTGAGGACTCGAACCTTGTTGTGTCTCAGGCGAAAGGAGACTGGAAAGTCAAGGAGGAAAAGATGATAATTTACCATCAGACCTTGGATTTATTAATTCCTCGGTTTGAGAAGTTAAATTTCACTCACCTAGTAAGAGAGAACAACAGGTTTGCAGATTCGTTAGCAACTCTATCTTCCATGATAGACATCCCATCTGGAGTCCGGATGCATTCAGTCATTATCGACCAGAAATTTGCACCTGCTTACGAGTCAATCTTTGCCATAGATGAAGCGCAGGACAACAACCTCTGGTATTACGACATCTGGAATTTCTTGGAAAAGGAGACGTACCCACCAGGGGCAAATGCCAAGGACAAAAGGGCAATCAGAAGAATGGTCGCTCGCTTTATCATCCGCGGGGTAAATTGTACAAAAGGGGTCACCTGGGAATGCACAAGTTGTGTGTAGAAGCTGAAGAGTCGAAGCGCCTGATGGAGACCATCCATGGAGGAGAATGTGGGACACATATGAATGGAGTAATGCTGGCACGGAAGATCCTTAGACAGGGTTACTACTGGTCTACCATGGAGGAAGATTGTATCGGTTTTGTTCAGCGATGCCACAAGTGCCAGACCCATGCGAACCGTATGAACATCCCGCCATCAAAGTCAGACAAAGATGACGTCGCCATGGCTATTTTCAGTTTGGGGATTTAATGTGATTGGGGCTGTTACCCGGAAGGGCTCGAATGGGCATGAGTATATCTTGGTAGCAATAGATTACTTTACGAAGTGGGTCGAGGCACAATCTTATGCAAGGCCGAAAGCTTCGCGATGTCGCAAAGTTTATCAGAAACAACATTATCTGTCGTTATGGAGTCCCGAACAAGATCATTTCAGACAATGGTTCCCACTTCAAGAAAGAGGTGATTGATTTGTTGGAGAAATACAATGTGGCTTTTCATAAGTCGTCCACATATCGACCGCAGACCAACGGAGCAGTTGAGGCCGCCAACAAGAACATCAAGCACATATTGCAGAAGATGGTGGAAACCTACCGAGATTGGCCAGATAAGTTGCCGTTTGCTCTGTGGGGCTACCGAACTTCAATTAGAACTTCTACCGGGGCGACGCCGTATTCCTTGGTTTACGGGATGGAGGCCGTTCTACCTATAGAGATTGAGGTTCTGTCTTTACGAGTATTGGCTGAGTGTCAAATAGCCGAGGCAGATTGGCAGCAAAGCAGATTCGAGGAACTTATGCTCTTCGATGAGAGAAGATTAAAAGCACTATACCATGTCCAAGGATATCAACGCAGAATTGCCCGGGCTTTCAACAAGAAGGTTAAGTCCAGGAATTTGAAGGAAGGAGATTTGGTACTCAAAGACAACTGAGCTCCCATCCACGACCCAAGGGGTAAGTTCTATATCATCAAGTCGATCTGGTCAGGTGGAGCTGTGGTTCTGATAGACCTAGATGGCCTAGAGTTCTCCCAACCGATCAACATGGACAAGTTGAAGAAATATTACCCCTGAGAGGCTCGCTAGGCCGAAAACCCGAAAGGGCGACCTAGGCAAAATTCAGAGCACAAAAAATTAGAAAAATATAAAAACTGAGCTCGCAAGGTTGAAAACCCGCAAAGGGCGGCCTTGGCAAAAGTTAGAGCGCAAAAGGAGAGTGAAAATACTAGAGTGAACCTAAGCCTGAACTACGTAAGGCTTGATTCCCATTTTTGGGATACGTAGGCAGCTTCATCTTGGAGTTCAACCATAAACTTTTCCCCGATCAACTTTGTCCATTTGATCGTCTCGGTCATCTTTGTCCATCAGCGTCTATCGCAATCTCTGGTGCAGTGCTATTCAGACTAGGGGCAACTTTCTGTTGCTGTACGGTGCTGTAGTATCATTCAAACAAGGGACAACTTTCTAGTTGCTAGGATCCGGGGTTGTGCATCTCAGTGACAGATCTCAGGCGTGTCCAGTTCTGATCCATACCGAAAATAGTTTTGAAAAGTTTTAATAAAGGTGACTTTGTTCAAATAAATCTTTTTACAACTAATACCATTTCTGGACCAAAACGAAAAATTTTCAGTACCACAACCTTCAATTTCATTGATTTCAATACAGAGTTCTCTTGCTCTTACATACGATCGAAGTTGCTTTTTATTACAACTCACAAAGAAAACTTGAAAGTACTAATAAAGCAATAAATTCGGGGCATAGTCAAGTCAGGTGCTCCTGCGCCCCCTCCCAGAGCTGGTCGAAGCCTCTGATGCCAAAATGGGCCCTTCCTGTGCCTCTTCATTAAGCCAATCTAAGCATTCATCAGACAAAGCGCAGCTGAAAGTGCGGGGGCCAGAGTTCTTCGCCCTCCATGCAGCATATCGGGCCACCAGGCGCCTCGAATCGAATGTAGCCGGCACTCTATCTTCCGGCAAGTCTGATCATGACCGAATCGGGCGCAGATACGAATGGAAAGTAGAAGACGCAGTGAGTCAAGCCAATCAATTGGATCCCGGGTTGACGGGTCATGCTGTAACTCATTACCGGGAGATTGAGCCAAGGGCACCGCCAAGCAATACGGTCTGCGGACAAAGTGCACATCCATTTGAACCACCAACCCTCGTCAAGGGCGTCAACTAAGCGTTGCCGAAAGAAGTAACCGTGGGCTGAATACGCTGGGCAAGAGTCCACAACTTCCAGTTTATCCATCAACCATACCTGAGGAGGGATGAAAAATGAGAGAATAAAGAATAGAGAGATGTACGATGAGAGAAAAAGTAAGAAAAGGGTTTTTGTGAGAAAAACTGAGCCTAAGGGCCGAGTGATGTGAGCAAACATATATGTGAGATTGGGTGGAAAACAGTACCTGCAGTAATAGTGGACTCCCCGCTAATCTGGTCGTTTCTCGACGATAAAAGGCGTCTAAGCCCAGCAACGTCTCAGCCAGAATCATGGCGATGCAGCTTTTGCCCTCCTTCAAGCCGTGGGCAACCTCAATCAACCGGACATTAGACCCTCCAGAACTTGAGACAAACAGAAAATAAGACATGAGTCACTGGATTCCAGAACCTTGCCGCGGCACGAAGAAATGGAAAATGCAGCGGGGTACGACGCAAGGTGAATAGTGCGTTTATGCCAAAGGCCCGGAAGTTCAACTTTTCCGAGCCATCCAAGTTGTTAATCCAAATTACAAGATTTTGGGTAAGGAATTCTTCCATTTGGAGTGAATCAGAGTGGAAATGAAGAAAACTACGAAACTGGAGTCTCTTGTAGGAGATAAGGTTAAATGGAGGACAGGTGTCAACATTCTGCTGGTTTCTCCCATTCTTGGCCGACCGGCCAAATAGATTGCCGACCGGCCATCTGTTTTGGCCGATGGATCATTGTTTCGGCCGATGGCCTTTGCACATGGCCGGTGGTCTTTCTGTTGGGCCGATGGTTCTCCCCCCTTGTCCCCTGAGCTTTCCATGCTAAGTTGCTAGGTGTTGGGGAATCCCACCACCTTCTAATGCCCTCTAGTGATCAATTCTCACGAGAGTGCGCCCATTTGCTTATCGAGTTGTTGTATATTTGCTTATCGAGTTGTATGTCGTTCTCTTTAAGTCTTCGTACTATATATCGAATTGTACTCGCACCTGCTTGGTCATAACGAGTCCCTTTGTTTTGTTTATCGAGTTGTAATTGGTTCACTACCTGATTATTACGATGCAAGGCTTCGTTTTCAAAATACAGTGTCAATCTGACTCATATTGTTATGTGATACCTTGCGATGCGACGCATAGAACGTACAAATGCAACACCTTTTGAACAAATAGCTGTTTCATTTCTGTCATGTATTTCTAAAAAAAAAAGAGAAGAAAAATATGCGATTTCAAAAAATAGAATCTGCCTGAGGCAATGCAATATGCTTAAACTCCTAATAAAAGGAAAGTAAAGCAGGAAAATAACAGGGTAGCAGGGTATCGGAATGGATACCAAGAACCTCGCGGTCATTGTACCTTTCGCGCCCTTGTTCGGGTCAATTGTGTGGTTTGGCACCTTCATTATTCAAGACAATACAAGAAAATGCACTGTCAGAATGCAAGTGAACCTTCGAGTTGACCTCAGGCCACGACTTTTGTGAGCGATGCTCGGTACATACGAAGGACGCTCCTTTCCGTATCCTTTTATATATCTTGTGAATTCCGTAAATCATATCAATCATACTGTGTTGCAGTACGTTGCATTTCCGCATCATGTTTTACCATGTTCAATTTCAAGTTCCTTTTTATACACATTGCGTGCACGTGTGCATTGCTTTACTGATATGTGTTCAAGTTCCTTTTTATACACATTGCATGCACGTTTGCATTGCTTTACTGATATGTGTTCAAGTTCCTTTTTATACACATTGCGTGCACGTGTGCATTGCTTTACTGATATGTATTCAAGTTCCTTTTTATACACATTGCATGCACATGTGCATTGCTTTACTGATATGTGTTCAAGTTCCTTTTTATACACATTGCATGCACGTGTGCATTGCTTTACTGATATGTGTTCAAGTTCCTTTTTATACACATTGCATGCACGTGTGCATTGCTTTACTGATATGTGTTCAAGTTCCTTTTATACACATTGCTTGCATGCGTGTATTGCTTTACTTATATGTGTTCAAGTCCCTTTTCATACACATTGCATGCATGCGTGCATTACTTTACTCACATGTGTTCAAGATCTCTTTCCATACACATTGCGTGCATGCGTGTATTGCTTTACTCACATGCGTTCAATCCTACCATTTCTTTATGCACGACTTGCGTTGTCACGTACTTTCCATTGCATTGTCATGCATGTTGCTAACGACATTGTACCTGTTAAGTTTGCTTTCTTTGCAGGCACGATATTGTATGTACGGTTCATTTGAGGCCGGTGCAACCAGACGAGCCGCACAGGTATTGTATCCTCCGCGTGAGACGTACAGAGAATTACATAATTCTCTTACATCCTTTTTGCATTGTAGTATAGTCTGGTGTATGCTAGCTTAAAACTGTTGCACGTGTGCTTTGTTACAGCTTTCTTTGCATGATCATAAGTTATGCTCGGCTTCTTGCATTTTCAACAGATTTCGCCCCCGCAAGATATCATGTTTGTCTTGCATGATTGTCTAAGCCTTCTACCATGTCAAAATGGGTCGCTCTAGGCTTTGACATTCACTCCGTCATTGTTATGACTTCCGAAGTTCTCACAAAAGGGCAAATCAGACACCCCATTTTTGATCGCCCTTAAGACTTGACGCCACCGCTTGAACACTCGGTGATTATCCATGTTTGTGTTCGTTGGAGTTCCCAGGTCTCGCCACGCCGCCGCCTCAGATCCCCGAACTCGATCGCTTTTGTGTTTGGTTTTGCACCAAATACGTGTTTTGTCTTGAAGGGCGGAATGGCTTGGCCATCCCCACACCCCACGCCCTTCCCTACCATCATCGGACGATATGTCTCACCGCAAGACTTTTGTTAAAATGTTTGGCCGGTCGGCATTATATGTTGCCGATCGCACTTTTTGTGCCGATGATCTTTGGTGGCGGCGGCACCCTTTGAACCTCGAGGCATGGTGCATGCCACCGTGCCACTGAATACACCCTCACTCATCCCCGTGCACAGGAGTGACCACTTTGCACCTTTGAACCCCTAAAGCTTCTAGAAGCTTGAACCTTTGGCCAAGCTTCTTAGCTTCCCCAAGAAGCCTAGACCCTTTTGGCCTTCTTGAACCTTTCCCTTTACTTAGCCTTTAAGTCATTTGGCTTGGTCTTGGCCTATAAAAACACCACCTCTCTCCCTTTGAGAGAGGTTGGCCATTTTTGACCAAAAAACCAGAGCTTCTATATCTATATATCTGCCGTATATCTCTCTCTCTCTCTCTACATTTTCCCTCTCTCTCCTCTTGTGTGTGTGTTTTTAGGCCTAAAAGTGTGGTTTTACCTTACTTTTGCACCAATACACACACCATTACACCTTAGCTCGAGATTGGGAGGCTTGGATGGTTGTTTGTTGAGTTTTTGGACTGGTTTTGATCAATAGAGGAGGGCTGCACCACCTGTTCTTCAAGTGTTCTTCAAGGGTGAGCATTTTACTTTAGATTCTCCATTTTTGCAACAAGTTTTTACCTATCTTGCTTTGTGTTTTGAGCTTTGTGTATAACTGAAAAAAGTCTTAGATTTTCTTGCTTTTGAACTTTCATTAAGGTCATTTTATGGTTTGAGTGCAAACTCACCCTATTAGGCCTTATTTTGGCCTATTTGGTGTCTTTACTTTGAGCTTTATTTGCCTTGTTGTTTTGGGTCCTTTCACCACTGAAAACCAGTGGGTTTTTAGTGGTAAAAAAGGTGGTTTGAAGTCTTGTATAGGGGAGGGACACCCCTCTCCCCTTTGTCCCTCTTTTGCCTTTGCCTTTGGCTTAAAAGGGAACATGCATGCTTGCTTGTTTTTGGCACCATTTCAGAGCTTTTTTGGGTGTTTTGGATCATATTTCATCTCTGTCCAAAAGTGATTTTTTGGTCCTTAGTATGCTTTTTATACTTGTTTAATAATCCTCCATTTTCCCTAAAAATATGTCATATGTTTAGCCTTGCATATCTTCATGTTTTGGCTTAGCTTCTTGAAGTCTTTGGTCATGACTTGTCATGTTTAAGGGCTGTGGGCCACTGATTTTTCCATGTTTGGTGTGCTTGATGTGGTTGCTTTGTGTTTTGGCTTGTAAGCCTTAAGCATATTGGCCTCTAACATGCTTAGCTTGGACCATCCTCATGATTTGGTATCATTTAGGATCATATTTCAGTCCATAAATCATGTTATATATTTGCATATGTGACCTATTTCATGCTTTAAGGATGTGCTCCTTTATGCCTAGGAATATGCCTTATGCATACTTGTATGTTTAGGGTATTTTGGGACTGCCATATCAAAGTGTGTGTGTGTGTGTATTTTTTGCATGCTAAGGATTTGTTTTTGGTGGCCTAATACATGCTATGAATGGTCATGTTGATGGTAGTGAAAAGCCTCTTGTTTATGCCTTAGTTTTGGGCCCATTTGCTTGCATGTTTGCATGAGAATTGGTCCATCATTTTGGGCACTTTTGCCACTGTTTTGGGGAGGTTTGAGGTCTGTCCCATTATGGTTTAAGTCTACTATTGCTTGCTTGAATCATGTTTGTTGCATGCTTGGTTTGCAAAGCCTTGTTATATGCTAGTTCTTTTGCAAGAATTGTCCATGTTTGCATTATACTTTGTATCTTGCATGTCTAGTATTGCACACTTGCTATGACATGTTGCATTGCATTTGGCATGTCTTGCACTTCATGTCATATTACATCATTTGAGCCTTGTTGTGTACATGCATTCCATGTCTTGGTTTGGGGTGTCAAACCAAGTATAAGGGTTGAGATAAGTTCACATTACAAGTGGTGCAACTTGTCTCAACTCTTGGTCACCAAGGCTTTTGATCTAGGCATGATAAGGTTTTGGTCTCATTTGTGTGTTGCATGCATATTGACATTGAAATGCAATCTTGGTTTCTTAGGCTATCATGCACCAAGGTGCATAATTGATAGCCCAAGAACCAAGGGTCATGCTTCATTGAGTCCCAAGCATGATAGGAAGCATTAGCCATGCTTACATATGCTCAAAACTCCATGTCATGCACTGTCTGTCTGCTGTTGCTGTCAAAACTGTCCTCTGCAGGAATTTTATGCCGACCGGCAGTTTAGAGTGCCGACCGGCACTATATGGATGGCCGATAATCTTCCCAGCAGCCGATGGAAATTTTGGATGGCCGGTGGGCATGTCCTCCAGCCGGTGGTGTACAGCAGCATGCAAGGAAGGTATTCTGGGACTTTGGAAATTTTTGGAGAGACAGGGCAGTAAAAACAGAAGCAACAGTGGCATGACACGGGTTTTCCGGGCAAGATGGATCGAGCATGCATCATCCGCGTATCCCGAGGCAGGGCTGAGGCCCCTTTCTTTTTACATTGAATTCAATTTAAATTAGAATTTTTTGTAATAATTTATTATGTATTTGGACTGTGTTATTTTGGGACTGTATATTCTTTTGGTCTCTCCGTGTGAGGGCAAATCTGTAATAAGTGTGTGTGAGTGGCGTGTATGTCTTCCAACCCCCATTTCTTTCTTCCCTTTTATTTACTTGCTTACGATGATTAGTTTAGGGCATATTTAAATTAGCATAACAGTATGATAGCATGCGTGCATCCATACATCTGTCTTACATGCACTGGGCTCAGTACATCACGCTAACTGCATTGTATTTCAATTTCCAAATTGAATACTTGTTACTTGTAGCATTTCGCATGCCATGCTTAGGATAGCCGAGCCTGTCTAGATTACACCATTGCATGCGATGCATTAGTCACTCTAACATGAACTAGGGCATGCATTTTTGCTAACTAGTTTATTGTTTTGGCACGGAGTACTAGGTGAGTTTTTATGATTTAGCATCTCGCATGTGTGTGAATGCTAACATGATAGTAGGCTTACCATGCGGCTAGTTGCTTACATGAGATAAACTGTTTGAATGCCTGTGGGTGGAGGTTGGATTGTTTGAGTTGGAAAAACTCGTTGAAATCCGTGTTTTAGCCTACTTGCGAGTAGCAAAATCCGAAACGCTTTCAAAACGAACGGATATGCAATGTTTGTTTCCAAATTAGGCAATCTAGTCTATACTTGTTCGCTGTGCGCACAACATAGTAATTCTAGGCTAATAACCGGAACAAGACCATGTAATGTTTTCAAAATCGGATATCACGGTTAGTAGAGGCCGGTCTTCGGACCGGGGAAAAGAGGGTGCTCATAGCTGACCTTCCCCGATCGTACCCAAGCTCCTGAGCCAAGACAACTTTGGTGATGACAGACACGTGGCCTTCGACACCGAGTCAGGGTTTCCTAAATTTCCCATTTTAAAAATATTTAGGTGGCGACTCTGTATCTGGCAAAGCAGTCCATGTTTGGCACTACTTTTCAAAAAATCTGTTTTCTCAAACGATTTGCCAGAGTTGGACTCTTTGGTTCAGATTAAGAATCGCAACAAACAAAACAGGGGAGTCCGAACTGTAGCGGTAGCATCGAGGTCCCTCGCGGGCGCTGTCTACACTGGCCATCGAGCGCACGGTTGCGTCTTCCACTACTCCCAAAAGGCGATCTGCAGCTGCCCTGGCTAGGCCTCCTTCTCCCTCCAGTCGCCCAGACACTGCTGGGGCGTGGTAAAAAGCGGTCTTCAACCTGGCCCTTTTTTCTTCTCTTTAGGGCGCAGGACCCCCCTTGAGTTATTGCTCCACCCCTTCCAAGGGGCCAGTCTCCCCACCTTTCACTTGTTTTTCAAGGGCAGTCGCTCCACTCTCTTCCCCCTTCGCCGCCTCCTCCGGTCCCACTTTAAGGGTCTCCTCTGCCATCACCCCCTTTGTTCTCTTCAGGGCTGCCGCCTCCTCCCTCTCCCTTACTCTTTTCCTCTTTTTTAATACAGCTTCCACCTCCTTTTTGCTCATCTCCTTTAGAGGATCAACTGGAGGTGGCTGTGGCTCAAAACCACTCAAATCCTTCTCCTCCAGTGGCTTATGGCACGGTTGGACTCGCTTTTTTGCGGTCGGTTTCGGAGCAGGCCCCAACTTTGCCTCTTTATATCTGTCCACCCTGGCGAACAGTCTTCTTTCCTCCTCCTCCTCTGCCCTCCTCTGCCCCTCCAACTCCTCCCTTGCTAGATCCTTTCCCGACAGTTACAGTCCCAAGTTTAGGGCAAACAATATTGAAGGCAGGACCAGCTCGTCCCACCTCACTCACTTCTCTTCCCTCTATTCCCTCACCTTCTTCACTCGGTCTTCGGCCGCCCCGTCCAACTTAGGCTCGACTAATTTGGTGGGAACTTTCCACGTTGTGCGAACTCTTGTTCCACCGTTCGCTGTCACAAAAAACCATCTCGGCCTCCACCCCTTCACCGAAGATGGAAGACCCGCCACCAACCCTCGACCCGCCACCGCTTGCAGTGTCACCCAAGTCTCTTGCTGACCGGAGGCCTTGTAACAGGAGAAGAACTCCTCTACTGTCATTGCCGTCCCTCCAGCCGCTTGCAGCCAGGCACTCGCGCAGGCTACAACTATCTTCTAAGCGTTCGGCATCAGCTGCCCTGGCATCGCCTCTAACTTGTTCAACACATCCACCACCACTTGGGAGAGAGGTAGCCTCAAACCCCCTCGCAACGCCTTCTCGTACAAGCTGAACTCACCCGGCCGCACATCCAACATCCTTTCCTTGGATGTGGGCAATCTTAACCTTATCTCCGAGGGAATCTGGTACTTCCTCCTTATTCCCTCCAACTCCTCCTCCGTAAGCGTCAATCTGTTCGGCTTGGTGTGCCAGTGGTCCGGCTCTACCTGGCTAATAGGTTTCGCAGTTGTAATCATCGTCCTTCGACGAGCTCGCACTGCCTCACCAACTACCCTTCCTTTCCTACGCACTGTACGATACTGCTCCGCCAAACCCATCGCATCGTTGTCGCCTAATGGATCAATCCTTACGGTCGTTGCTTTCTCTTGGGCCATCTCTCTTGTGTGTCTACGAATGGCTTCGGATACGGGCATAAGAAAGTTCACAAAGTGTTGCAGGGGTGTATCACTAGCAACAAATGAGTTCACTTCGGGGATGTTTTGGTTTTTTGCAAAGAAATAGGTAAAACCAATAATACCAAACGCCCAAGGCTTGCCTATATTCCAAGGGTCATAATTAAATTTCGCCAGTTTGAAAATTTTCAAAAATCCGCCAAACTGTCTTTTCAACACCCTATATTGACCTATCGCTTCATTTCTTGCTCAACGCTTAACCTTCCCCATTACACGATTCTGCCACGTGTGCAACCACGATCCACTGCCCCTTTCCCCTTCCATGTCTATTCCACTTCACTTCAACACGTGCCCCGCCGCCTCTCGAGCCCCGCGCTACACCACCCACCCTTTATGATCGACCCTTCTCATGGTCCGTCCCACCACTCTGTCACCTTTGCGGTCTGCCTTCCTCATGGTCGGTCCCTCCACTCGGCCACCCTTCGCAGTTGGCCCTCCCCGTAGTTGGCCCCACCACTTAGTCATCTTCGCGGTCGGCCCTCCTCATGGTCAGTCCCTACACTCGGCCACCTTTCGCGGTCGGCCCTCCCCGTGGTTGGTCCCACCACTCAGTCACCTTCGCGGTCGGCCCTCCTCTTGGTTAGTCCCCCCACTCGGCCACCCTTCGCGGTCGGCCCTCCTCATGGTTGGTCTCTCCACTCGGCCACCCTTCGCGGTTGGCCCTCCTCGTGGTCGATCCCACCACTCGGCCACCCTTCGCAGTCGGCCCCACCTCTCGATCGGCCTTCGCCTCGACAGTCTCTCACAACCGTCTTTTCCTTCATTATTCTCTTCGTTGGACTAAAGCTGCACTCGGGAATGGGGGACTATTGACACAGGTAAGCCCACAAAGGATACAGTCCACCGTTTAAGACCCAATTCATAACTCAAATATTAAGGCCCAACGTTGCTGGAGCTTAACATGGCATTAAGAACCAATAGCACCTAAACACGTGGCAAGAGAAGGACAAGCTACATAAGCAGACAAAAATCCTGCAAAGTTATTGCATTGCACATTAGCTATTAATGAAGACCCTTACAACATTTATTGCGATAAGCCCTCCCCGTCGAGACGGAACGGTCTCACCATGAACAAGGCAAGCTAGAGCATAGACTTTCGGCCATGGCGACAGGTCGGAAGGGACAACGAAATGATTACCAGAGGATATAAGCAGACGTCGAAGACAAGAAGAATGTTAAGCTTTCTATCTCTAATCTATCTCTATATTCCACCTCTTTTTCTAACTTGCTCGTCAGAGGGTTCGCTGGGGGAGTCCCCGTTTTCCGTTGAACTCTTGTGCAGGTGTTCTGGTGGGCTTGGTCATTCGAACAAAGGTTTGAGGAGCGTAGATAAATCCGACCCGTTCCACTTGGAACGAACTGTATCATCACAAATCTTCCCTTAACAAGTGTCATAAAAAATGGTGACTCATACAAAAAGTAATTGCTAACCAAAAAACTTTATAATCAAAAATAAAAATGCAAAATTGATAGCATAATAAAGAAATTTGGCTTAAACTAGCTCGGATCAGAGAGAATGGTGAGTATTTATTGGGCCGTGAAAATCGAATGCAGGCCTGTCCAATTTACACAGACAAAAATGTTGGAGACGTTAAAATTTTTATCAAATATTTTATATAAATGTATAATTCATATAGGAATCATGTTTAAAAATTTTACATACATGTGAGATATTTAGGCCTCGTTTGGGAACATGCTATTTTAGTAACTTTTTAGCTTTTTATGAAAAGATGTGCAGAAAAGTAGAAAGGTGATGTGACAACTTTTAGTTGGCTTTTTGACTTTTTGGCTAAGATAACCACTCCCCAAACGAGGCCTTAATAATAACTTTAGTAGAATTCTTAACATTATTCAAACAGACAAAATTGGACCTAGCCGACAATGCAATACTAGCCTTTGATCTTGAATGCAATGCATAGTACATGTAAATTTTTTTAATAAAATAAAATCGACGATCCTCTGTGTCTCCAATATATCTGTTCCTTTATTCTAAAACAACTCGACACCAAAGGTGTTGAGTTTTTTTTTTTCTTTCTTCCTCCCTCCCTTCCTCCTCTAGCCTCACTTTCGAGCTCTCGATCATTTCTGCTAAAACAATTTACAATTATTGGATAATATAATTTTTTTTTTAAAAACATATTCAATGATTATTGATAAATTGAGACAGGAGACAGAATACCAATTCAAACAAAGTAAGGATTTATTAACAAAAAAATATATTAACTTAAGAAATTTGATAAAAATCAAAGACAAAATAGCTTATTAAAAAAGAAATGGACAAATTCAAATTGGACTCTAGCCCTTTCATTACTTTGAGAGTGAATTGACTATTTTACATATTGATTTTAGTCTAATTATTTCTTAAAAAAATAGACAATTTATTTTTAAAAAATATTATGATTATCAGATTGATTTAATTTTATTTATGAATGATTTACGTGAAGAGTCCTACAAAATAAAAATTTTGAATAATCAAAATGAAATCTATTATGAACCCCGCATGTCTTTAAGTAATTGAATTCATAATTGAATCAAATATGAAAAATGCCATAGGTTCTAAATTTTTTATCAAATAAATAACCAAATGTGTCACATAGATGTGGAATCTACAAAATTGAAAACCTCACACTTATGTGAGACATTTGGTCATTTATTTGATAAGAAATTTGGTATCCCTAACCTTACCCATTAAATATTGTCAAGTTGTTGGACTGGACCATGGGTTCCAATAAAAGTGAGCTTCCCTAATGAATTCAGATGTTTTCTTGTTAAGCTATAATTTATAAAGTTAACTGTAAATTTATTTTTTAAGTATCCTGATTAATGTTACAAATAGAGGGGTATTTTGAAAAAATGGTTGAAAATTACTTTTTAACTTTTTTATGAAAAAAGAAAATAAGTTAAAAGTTAAAAAGTAATTTTTAACCAACTTTCTAAAATGAACCAGAATAGTATAACAATGACTCCTGACATTGACTAAAAAAATTCCTAAAATGAAAATTAAAAATTTATTTCCCACACAGATACATTTTAATTGTGTTAGATATACATCATCTCACATAACATATAAATAGACCCAAATGAAATATTTAATTTTATACTCCATTCATTCTAAAATAATGATATTTTTTAGGGAATTTAATTTTTTTGATAGTATAATTATTGCACTTTAAAAAAAATAATTTTTCAAAATTACCCTTTGATAGTATATTTTTTTGAGAAATATCAATGACATAATTATACTTTTTATATTGTTAATGAATTTAAAAGAAAAGCAAAATATAAAATTTATATTATATTTGTACCTAATTTTTGAAAAAGGACTAATATTTTGAGACAGATGGAATAATAAACTTGATAAATGACTTGAAAGATACAGATTTTTCACTAGTTCGGCAGGGTAGCAATATAGACTATTCTGAACTAGTCAATGAGTTCGTTTGGGAAGTGGGTTGACTTTTAATTTTTTAGCTATTTTAGCATAGAGTTAAAAAGTCTAGTTTGGGAAGGTCTTTTTGATTTTTTCAACTTTTTGTGAGAGAAAAAATATAATGATTATGGATTGGATGTAATATTTTGTCTTATTCAATTAAAAAGCTTATTTTATTTTTTTGTGACTAAAATAATCTCAACCTTACTTCTCAAACGAAGCCAAAGAGTCAACTAGCTATCATAAGCACACAACGAAACTAAACACCAACCATCCTTCTCCAACTCTCTTAAGTTATGATTTTGGCTTTTTAGCTGAAAAAACATAAAAAAAAAAAATTAATTACATAAGTTAATAAGATAAAATATTATATTTAAATCATAATTATTACATTTTTTCTCTCACAAAAGTCACAAAAAGTCAAAAATAAAAACCAAATGAGGCTAAAAAAGTTAGATTAAAATAGTTAAAAAGTCAAAAAATAAAGCTATTTTAGCTCTTCTCAAAGGAAGACTTAATTGCCTCAAAATTTCAAAATATTATTTTGATCATGAATTTGAATATAAAAAAAAATGATTTACATTTTATTCATAATTTTTTATTTTTTATTTTGTTTTATTTTATTTTTTTACGTTTTTATCTTTTCCAAATTTTCACTAGTTCGGCAGGATAGCAATATAGACTGTGTTGAACTAGTCAATGAGTCAACTAGCTGTCATAAACACACGCGAAACTGAACACCAACCATCCTTATTCAACTCTCTTGAAGGTAAGTTTGGTTTTGGCTTTTGATTAAAAAAATATAAAAAAAATAAAATTAGTTATATAAATTAATAAGATAAAATATTACATTTAAACTATAATTATTATACTTTTTCTCTTATAAAAGTTAAAAAAGTCAAAAACAAAAATCAAACGAAGCTAAAAGAGCCAGACTAAAATTGCTAAAAAATCAAAAAGTCAGGCTATTTTAGTTCTTTCCAAACGAAGACTTAATTGCCTCAAATTTTCAAAATGTTATTTTGATCATGAATTTGAATGAAGATTTAAAAAAAAAATGATTTATATTTTATTCATAATTTATATTTTATTTTATGTTTTTATTTTTTCCAAATTTTTATTTAAATTTATTATCCAGTGTTTATGTACATATAACAGATATCCTCTATGCATGTGTAGGGAAAAAAAATGAAAAAAATGAGACCACATTTGATGGTGAAAAGGCCAACTAAGAGATGAGCAACACATCATAAATTCTGTATAGAATGAATTTGAACCGGATGTTGATGTTTTGAGTAAATTCTGAATATATTTTTATAGGTTTGTAATATCTCTCTATCTTGTCTAGTTAATGTTAGATTCTTGATAATAAAATATAAAAAAAGAAAAAGAAAAAGAAAAATGCTTAGGGAAGCTAGGACTTGCAAATAGATACCTTAGCTAACAGTGTTAGGTGTCGTAAAAAATTATCAAAAAATTATGCACTTGATGTATATATAAAAGTTGGTGAATTGATTTTGTATTAGACATATACTTGTTGTCGTGGTCGTCAATGGTGAGTAGAACCAGCTAATAAACATCAACACTTTCAACACACGGTATTGCCTAATGCAGGGGTTGGTTGGCATAACAGACAACTAATACAATCTTATTTTAAACAATATTTTATTACCCTTTGCTATTCTCTGACCCAGCAACGTAATCAGTAATTTTTGTTTTCAGAAAAAAATATTGCAGATGTGGGTTTCAAATTTTATTTGTTTGGCATGTTGATTTGGGTTTAAATAGTTATATAAAATAAAATTAGTTATTTTAATTAAATCAGATAAAATGTCACATCAAATTATAATCATTTTGTTTTTTTCTCATAAAAATAAAAAAAAATCAAAAAATTTATCTCAAACAAAACTTTTTAATCCTAAGTCCAAATAATCAAAAAATTAAAAAATCAACTCACATCCCAAACGAAGACTTTGTAAAACTCTTGTTGGATTCAAAGGTAACAAAACTCATAACTACAAGCGCGTTGGTGAATTAGATTATTATTAATGGGCGGTTCTTTATAAACTTTAATTCTGAATTTCAATTTGAAAAAACAAATTCTACACATCTATTATTTAAATTTTCAAATTTATGTAATTTTAGTTTTAAAATTTATTTATTTCAGAATTATCATTTTTATGGGCACAAATTTCCTATTTTTTTCAATTCTAAAAAAAAAATAATTTGTGATTAACAAGGAAGTAGTTGAGTTTATTATTTACTATTCAAATTAGAATTTCTTTTAATATAAATTGCAGGCTATTATCAAATTTTACCAGTTGAACATAGATGGAAAATTTTTATCAATTGACAACAAAAAAAAAAAATGATGTAAGTTAAAAATATAATCAAAATTTAAAATTCAAAACTCAAACAGTTGCACAAGGCTAATATAAGAATGGAATTTTTGTTAACAAAAAGTGTTCATACCAATATTTTAAAAATTGGATCGGTGAGCAAACCAGAAAAGAGATTGGGTGGACGGGTCATTGATTCTGTAACAATCCAGATTTTTACTTATTCTTTAAAATTTATATTAATCTATATATTAAGCAAAAAAACTTAAAACAAAAACTGGGAAGCCCAGCAAGCCCATCCCCCTTTTTTTTATTTTTTTTTTTTTTTTTTTAAAAATTGGTGATTGGTGATTGGTGATAATTTTATAATAATACACTAATAAAAATAAAAAATAATTCCTAATTTTTTTTTTTTTTCAGAAACCCAACCCATAATTTATGGTCTCCTCGGTCAAACCTCATGTATTTAATTTATATATTAAAAAAAATTAAAACAAATATAAATATCTATAATTATCCCGTGCATAGCACGGGTGATAGGCTAGTATTATTTAATCACAATTGAGAAAATATTATTTTATATTATTATATGTAATTGTGTAAAATAATGTAATTAGTAAGAAATTTAAGGGTCAAAGTGTAAATAGATAACTTATCTAAACTTATCCATTTGAGAGATAAGCTTCAAGTCTAGGACAGGACGATGGCTACAAAAATAGAGAGGCTACGTGTCACCTAAACTTGTTGAGTAAGTATGAAACTTAGGCTAAGTTTGAGAAGTGTAAAAAAGTCAAAAAGTTAAAAAGTTACTCAAAAAGTTAAAAAGTTATCACTATTCACCAAAAGTCAAAAATTACAACTGCACAACTCCCAATCCTAATTTTTCCCTACACACTAATTTATACAATTTTTTAATACACATTTTTCCATAAAAAGTCAAAAAATTAACTCAAACATCTATATTTTTTCCCTCAACTTTTTAGTCCAAAAAAATAAAAAGTACACTTATTTAGGATACCCCAAACAACCTTACTAGTATAAAAGGAAAGGGAATTTGGCTATAAACCCCTTTTACTTTCCTTTCATTGTTAAAAGGATTAAGAAAAAAAAATTATATTTTCTAAACCCCCTCATAATTATAAAGCCTTGTATAAAAGACCAAATCTATTATTTAAATATTTTATCAGACTATTATACCTTCAACTAAATCTTCACATCTTCTCCACCCATTCTCTCCCCTCCTTCTATGTCTCTCTCATTTCCTTCTAAACACAGCTTCTCTTCATAGCCATGTTAGAGGCCACCCGTCGATCTCTCTCCATTCGTTGCCGTGGTGCTACTCTTCTCAGTTTCTTTGCCACACCACTATCGCCGCTTCGAATATCGCAGTTGTTCTCTCTCTCTCTCTCTTTCATTTTTCTTCTTGCCGTCGTTCGCAGCTACGACGACGTACCTCCTCCATACTTGCAATCTTCGGCGAAAAGATCTAACCACTACCAGACAAGATCTAGTCGCGTAGTGAATAGATCTGGTCCCGCCGCTATTCTGCTCTTCTTCCGTCGTTGATGGCGCTGAACAATCTTTGCACAAGATAAATAAATACATACATACACATAGACATAGACATACATTCTATATGTAGGTATGTATGTATAGGTGGAGATATATATATATATGTGTGTGTGTGTGTGCGCGCGCGCATATATGTATGTATATATGACTCATACATACATGTGTATATGTATATGTATATATATATATCACTAAGTGAGTGTGTGTATGTATATTTGTGAGTATATGTATGTATATCTTTGAGTGAGTGTATGTATATATATCTGTGAATGTGTAAGCGTATGTATGTATATCTGTGAGTGTGTGAGTGTATGTATGTATATCTGTGATTGTATGTATGTATGAGATAGATTTTAAACAGTAAAATTTTACTCTAATTAAAAACATGCTGAGAAAATTACAAAAACATAACAAGAAAACCAAATATAGTTTGGTTGTTGAGAACAGTAAAATTTGGTTAAAAACATGTTGATTTGCTTAATGATATAAAATTTTATTTTGAATCATAGTAAATTTTATTCTAATTCAAAGTAAAATTATACTTTTAGAATAAAATTTTACTTTAATTCAAAGTAAAATTATACTTTCAGAATAAAGTTTTACTCTGAATCATAATAAAGTGTACTATGGTTCAAAGTAAAATTTTACTCTGAAATTTTACATGTTGATTTGCTTAACAATATAAAATTTTACTCTGAATCAAAGTAAAGTTTACTATTATTCAAAGTAAAATTTTACTCTAAAATACACTGTGAATATGGCTTAATAGGAGAGCTGATAGATATGAGGGTAATCTAGTAAAAGAAACAAGTTTTAAAATATTAGGGAGCTTTGAAAGTATCTATATAATTCTTGTCATTTTGAAAGACAAATTAAACAGTGAGAGGTCTATCACCAAACCCTCATAAAAGGAGTGGTGGTGCTATGAATAGAACAAGAAAAAGAAACTAAGAAAAAAGGAAGAAAATACTGTAGTGGAAAGAAAAAGTGAGATATTAATTTTAAGGTGAGTTATATTATACCTTGAGTTACAATTATTTTGGTAGTAAAAGCTCCAATAATTATTTTAGTATTCTCACTTAAATATTTTTTCCGCTCGCGTTTATTTATTTGTTCAAGAATTATCCGTAGGTAACTTCAGTTATTGGCCATCATGATGCTTAACCCTTAGATACAGGGAGAGAGTCGTGACAAATTCAACCGTTGGGTTGAACCAGAATCGAACCATGATGTCATAATTATTTTATAAATATTTTTATAATTTAAAAATAAATAAAATATATTCATTTAAATATTTTTATAATTTAATATATATATATTCATCAAACATATATGTTTATATATATTTTTATATTAATATTGTTTGTAAAAATATTAATTATACATGTGTTTGAAGGATATTAGTTTAAATACAATTAATATTATATGTTTCTTATATATTAATAAGGAATTACGGTGGCAGAATATAAATTTATACTCTTTAGAGTTTGAGGTGTTGGGTTCAAATCCCTTTAGTATTAATTTTTTCAATATTGGACCAAACATAGTAAACCAATTCGTATGCTACAACTTGAGCCGGTTCGTCTGGTTTAGCGGTTTAATTGTGGTTTGCACCAGTTTAATTTAAAATGACCAATGTTTTAAAAGAGGGAACATGTTAGAGAGTATATCCTGATTGGATTACAAATCGGTCGACGATTCAACTGGTCGAATCGACTGGCCCGATTTTTAAAACATTGGTACATATCCAGAAATTTGTCCATTTTATATAAGAAGGTGATCCATTCTCACAAAAATATCTCACAAAAGCATCTCTTCGTAGCCTACAGAATAAGCGAATAGACTCTTACCTATTAGAATATATGAAAAGTGATTTTGTAAAAGACTTTTATAAGGGTACTCATTTTATATAATAGTAGTATCCATAATCTCGTAAGCCTTACAATTAAAGATTGCTTTTTGATTTATTAGTAAAATTTTAATGAGATTTTTTTTTTCTTTCTTTCTTGTGTTTAGTTTGTATATTCTTAAATAATCAATGAAATTATGTGGACCAATTCGCATAAATCTTACATCAGTGTTGTGGGGGATAAAAGCTTTGTTTATTTTAGCAAATTTTTTTTTATTTTTTACAAAAAAAAAAAGAATTAAAAAAATAAAGAGAGTGACATGATAATTTAAAGTAATTTTTTAATTAAAATATTTAATTTCCAAACTTAAAATTAGCCATTGACTGACCGGGTCAGACGGGTCGATATTAATAAAACCCACGACTCCTTAAGAATCTTTCTGTATATGGACAAACTCTGCTAACAAGCTGTTCTGTGAGATAGCTCACTTTAATGTAATGAAGATTATTCTAAAGGCTGGTTTGGCAATAACTTTTTTTAGTTGATTTTTTGTTTTTTTTTGTTTTTTGATTATTTTAGTCTGAGATTTTTTTGGTTATTGGGTTTTCTTATTTAGATTTTTTGACTTTTTAATTTTGAAATGACAAATTTTTTTTTATCTTTTTGTGATTTTTTTTTTTTTTTTTTTTTGTGATTTTTTAGCCAAAGAGAAAAAAACCATACGAGCACTTATTATAATAACTAAAATAATTCCAGTGAGGAATTTAAGGATCTTCACTTGTCCGATATATGGAATGTACAGTTTATAAACCGGGTCAAGTCAAGATATACAGGGCACCGAAGTACAAAAAAATACCTCAATGAAAATTAATTGCTAGATTTCATTTTTTGAATTAAAAATTAATTAAATACAAAATCAAGAAATTGTCTTATATATATATTTTTTCACGATTAACAAACAATTTTTTTTAAAAAAAGTTAAATACACCGTTAGTTTTCAAAACATAATTTTTTTTCTTCTCGGCGTTCATTAACGGTGATAAATAAGGCGAATAAGCTGAACGATTAACTGTTCAAACTTTATTTGTTAAACTTTTTAACTGATCTCAAACTAATTTTTATTGAGTTGAATTTGAGAAGTTTGGTATTTTTATATAGTTTTAGATTTATCGAACCGAGCCAAATGAGTAATTGATTGTTCAAACTTTGAAAATTTTAATGAATTTCAAAATGTGTTCATACTTGACTTGTGTTACTTGACAAATTAAACTCAAATGAGTTTTTAAAGAGTCGAGTTCAAACTCTTTGATTCATTTATTACCTCTAACTTTCGTTATAAAATTTAATAGAACACATCAATTCAATCCCAACCACACATCAAAAATTTTGAGTAAAATTATTGTCATTTTTTCATAGACAACTAGGTTTATTGAAAATCTAGACTGCAACAAAGTTGTGACTATTTTAACTCTCTTGGGATAAGTTAATGAATAAATTCACACAATTAAAATATAAAAAATCAAAACATAGCATGAGGTGTAATAATTAATATATTAAACCCTGAATAAACCCTGGCAGAGGTGCACAAGACGAGGAAGGTTAGAAGACAACATTTGTCATAGCCTGGATGAATTTCTGGCGCAATTCCATGGTTGTTTCTCAATCTCAAGTCAAAATACAAAATAAAATAATAAAATAATAATAATAATAAACCTTAATTATGCAATTTTATAGTCCATTCCCTACCTCCTTCATCTCCTATTTCAACTATGTCCCCATCTTCAACACCATTCCCAACTTCTATTCCAATTCCTTCTTCATCAACACCTCAATCAATCACCATGAAACAACAGTTCCTCCTCTCTCTCTTCCTCTTCTCTTCTCTCTTTCCACTTATCAAAACCCAACAACAATATTCAGGAAGCTCAGTAATGGATTGCAATAACAGTGACCAAACAAGCCCATCTCCATCTTTTCTCTACACCTACAATGGCCAAAACTCATCTTGCCAGGCCTTTCTCATCTTCAAATCCGAACCTCCTTATGATTCAGTCCCATCAATTTCAGCTCTCACTTCTTCAAACCCATTAGACCTCGCTCAAATCAACAATGTCACTAGGCTCACAGTCTTTCCAACAGGCAAAGAAGTCATTGTTCCAGTGAACTGCTCTTGTTCAGGTCAGTACTATCAAGCCAACACCACTTTCTTTATCCTAACCAACGATACATATTTCAGCATAGCAAACAACACATTCCAAGGATTATCTACATGTGACTCGCTTATGCGCGCGAATCAGCAATACAGCGAGAATAGATTGTACGAGGGACTCGGATTGCATGTACCCCTTCGCTGTGCTTGTCCTACGAGGAAACAAGCTGCCAATGGTGTCAAGTATCTACTGACTTACTCATTGGATTGGGACGATAATATTCCTGATATTGCTGACAGGTTCGATTCAAGTGAACAGAGCGTGCTCGATGCAAACGGGTTTTTAGAACAAGGTCCAACTCTTTATCCTTTCACAACAATTTTGATTCCTCTGTCAACAGAACCTTCAAGCTTGAACACCATAATTCACCAATACAAACCCATTGTTTCGCTTACACCACTACCTCTTACTAATACTACTACTACTATCAAGATCAAAGGATCAAAAGGAATGGTTTATGCGGGAGTGGGAATTGCAGCAGGTTCTCTGCTGCTACTTTCAATTGCCATTGCATTTGCTATGTTTTTGCAAAAACACACAACAGGTAGAGTTTCTCAGATTAATTGTGAAGAAAAAGGAAAATTGGGATTGCCCAAAGATCTGCTTGTGGAAATTGCCAGCATCGAACACGACCTGAGAGTGTTTGAATTCGAGGAACTCAAGAAGGGTACAGATAATTTTAGTTCCAACAGCCAGATAAAGGGTTCTGTGTATCGTGGAACGTTCAGTGGTGAAGTTCTAGCTGTTAAGAAAATGGGTACCGATGTATCTGTGGAAGTGAACATGTTGAACAAGATCAACCACTTTAATCTGATAACACTTCACGGTATCTGCCAACGCCATGGCTGTTTCTACCTAGTTTTTGAGTACATGGCCAATGGCTCTCTAAAAGAATGGCTTCACAAGAAAAGTTCAAACGAGAGAAGAAGCTGGAGTCGAAGGATTCAAATTGCCCTCGATGTTGCCAATGGGCTTAACTACCTTCACAGTTTTACCAAGCCTGCCTACGTGCACAAGGATGTGAAGAGCAGCAATGTTCTACTCAACAGACATCTAAGGGCAAAGATTGCCAATTTCAGTCTTGCGAGAACAGCATTGAAGGGAACAAACAGTGAATGTAATATTGTGACAACACTGGTTTCGGGTACTAGAGGTTACTTGGCACCTGAGTATATAGAGACAGGGCAAGTGAGTCCCAAGATCGATGTCTATGCTTTTGGAGTGGTGATGTTGGAATTGATCACAGGAAAAGATGCTGTCATTCAGAAGGAAGGTCATGACGTGATACTTTCAACAGCAGTAGCTTCAATTATGGAGGGAGAAAATGCAGAAACCAGGCTTGGTTTGTTTATCGATCCTAGTCTTGCAGAAAATGGAGGCATGGTGTATGCATTGCAAGTGGTGAAGTTGAGTTTGATGTGCTTGACACAAGATCCATCAAACAGACTGAGCATGGCAGAGGTAGTGTCTGCTCTGATGAAAATTCAAGTTGACTTAAAGAATTCAGAATCAGCGTATGCTGAGTGTCCTTCGGAGAGTGATTGAGAAAGGGAAAAAGAAGTCATGTGTACTTTAGTTTCTGCTCAAAGTGTCAGAGTATATGAACAAAATTGTAGAGTACAAACTGATATGTAAATTTACTGTTGTAGATGTGTCAACAGAATTTAAAATCACTTGAAAGCAAATATTCTGATATTGATTGTTTTTTCTGCTCAAAACCCATCAATTATGGCCATTGTTAATTGAGAAAACCAACTTGGTCTGAAATGCTTCAATTTGTTGAAGAATTTTATTTTGTGCAAGGGCATTAGCTGATTGCAAGTTCAGTGTGGCTTCTGCTGTGGATGGTGCTTTGGTAGTACCATCAGGATTTTGGGTGGTAGGAGTTGAAATTGTGTTTATGGCAAGTCTTGTCCATTAGATGCTTAAATTCCAACAGAGGAAAATCTTCATCAATCTAGGGAGAAAACATGCAAAATTCAGTAGGCTGAGAGCAAAAATTTGGTGGGTGAGAAGGTGGAAGTTTTGGTTTACAAAGAGGTGGTCGAAGAGGTGGTTGAGGGTTTGAATTGTTTTCATTTTTCTTGGAAGGAAGGGAAATGAAAAACTCAGGGTTTTGCAGAACAGGATAGGAACATTTGGTAAGAAATTGAAATGTGATTCAGCACAGGATGATTGCAGCATGTATTCATGACGGTTGGAGTCTCTCAAGAGAGAGATGACTGGGGGAAAATCAACCAACATATAGATAATATCATCTGGGCTTGCACTAAGAAATTATTCAAGGTATTGACAGCAAATTTTGATGTTTAAGCTTGCAAAATTGCGAGATAGAGAACACACTGACACCAACAAGTGAAAACAATTAATAATTCTATTAATTTTGCTTTTTAAATACAGAAGGGACTCATCTACAAGGTATAGAAATCAAAACTTTTCTAACTACTCTGTTGAATTCAATTTCTTTAGCTTGGCCAAAGGTTCTAATGTAAATGACCAAACTTCAACAAATCAATCACAAGTGCCATTCAAATTCAGGCTCAATACTTCAATAAGGAAAACTACCTGTCAACCTAATATGGTCTAGGGTCATCCGAAGACCATATTTGAGGACTGCCTGGTTACCAGCTCTAAATCCGTTACCATACACAGGAGACGTGTCCGATTCAATCTGGTGTTTGAAAAACTCCCCGAGTTTCCTCTCAAATGGAGATCTCGTCCCTTGCTTTGATGATCTTGAAACTGATGTAGAGGATGAGGTTGATGCAACGTTGCTACCTGATATGGACATAATCTGGGATTCTAACCACATGTGAGCTAGCACCTGACAGATACCTTCTTCAACATCTTGAGGGAGAGTTCGGTAACCTTTCAAACAAACAAGTATTATATCAGCACTTCCACAGATATAACTTAAAAACATTGTGAAGTTTTAAAATAAAATTAAAAAAAATAAAAAACTATTTTTTCTTTTATTTCTAGTAAAGTAGGGAGGGGCCATGCCAATTAATAGGGAGATCATTTTTAAGATCACTGTGAGATTTTCTTTATAAAGTGTTAACAAAAAGGACTTTTTTTTTTTGGGTATCAATGCCGCAAAGAAATAAAATGGAGTTATTCTAAAGCCAAGAAAATGAATGAGATAATATCATTTTATTTGGCTTTGCAATGAAATCTTTAAAAAGTTAAATGCATGGTTAGGAGAAGCACCTTGAAGTCGAAGCCATGCGTGCATCATCTCATGAGCTAGGATAGAACCGGTCAGCAACCTGTATGAAGATAGTTTTAAGAGTTATAGAAAACAAAATCTCAGCCAAGAACCAAAATTTTAAAGATGAGAGAGTCATCTTCTGCCAAACGTGTCACAGTGCAAGGCCAAGAGACCAAATTCAAGCCGTGATAAATTTGCCATCTTGAGACTTAAGAGTTTAACTCTCTCCATTAAATCTGTGAAATGCTCATTATCAGAAACTGCACACGATATATGTGTGTGTACACAAGTATTTGCATAAAACTTGCTCTGCAAATTCTTTTGGATTATTCGCCCCCGCTATATAACGACCTATGAAGCATGGGTACGGGTACGGGTACGAATATGGGTACGGGCACAATACGGGTACACCGGTACGAGAAATTCTTTAAAACGTAGGGTACGGATACGGGTACATCAAATTTTTTTTTTTTTAAAATTTTTAATTTATAGCTAAACATCTAACATATAAATCAAAGTTTCAATATCAAAACTAAAAAAGAACAACTTGTCTTAAAAGTTATATAATTCTTTTTTTTTTCTTTTTTGATTGTCTAAAACATGATGCAAAAGAAAGCAAAACCATGACTCATGAGTAAAAGGTATTGGAAATAAATTACTTGATATTTTCAAAATTGAAAGAAAAATAATAAAGGCTGCAATAAATTCTAGCAGCTGCAAGAAAAAGAAAAAGAAAAAGAAAAACCTCGCCATACCGATGCTGTACTCATGCCATATCCACGACGTACCTAAATGTATTTGCCGTACCCGGCATGTAATCGGGGTACCCAGTATACATATCGCTGCACCAGTACACATACCAACACTTGGTACTCCTACGATACCATTTTTGGAGTACCCGTGTTTCAAGAATGACCACAAGATCTAATCATAGGATGTAGAGTTAGTCTCGTGAAGTTGTGGTACCAAGGCCTGAAGCTAAAGCGTTGAATACATTAGATAGAGAGGCTAACATAGTGGGTGGTTTATTCGCCCACGCTTAGGCTAGCCTCACAACCCCAATGACTAAATTGGAGATGAGGTGGTTGCCCGGTTGGCTCACCACTGGGAGATTGTTTTCCCTAATTGAGAGAATCAAAGGCTGTGTTTGGTGGAACTCTTGAAAGGTAATTCCGCACTGTCCTTTGAGTGTGGTGTTTGGTTAGTGATTTCAAAAATTGATTCCACCCTTACTTTTGAAAACATGTCTACCTGGTCATCCTCTCGGACGTCCGGCCAGTTGACTGGAATAGTGTTTTTTTTTTTTGACACCTGCTATTTTTATATTTTAAGTAAAAAATAATTTCGGAATTTTTTAAATTTTTTTATGAGTTTTGAATAAAATTTTGGGTGGTGTATTTGGTTATAAATTATAAATTTTGTAATCAAATATCATATGTCACATTACTCAATTCAAACTCAATTTAAAACTCTTTTCAAAACTCATAACCAAACAAATTTTCCACACTCAAATTATAATTCTAAAACTCACAAACTCAAAATACAACTCTATTCTCAAATCATAATTCTAAAACTTTACCAAACGCAACCAAAAGTAAAATGGTTTTAATTTAAACATGATTATTAAACCTAAATTCACCTGAGCATCCAGTCTTAGAAATGAATTTAGGCCAAGTTTGGCATAATCTAAAAAAGTCAAAAAATCAAAAAGTCACTATCCTATTTAAGTCGCATCATCTTATTTAAA